>JAHHZJ010001178.1:0-20953 GCA_021437245.1 Aegilops speltoides | reverse complement strand
TTCACACGCCCTCATACGCTATATCTGTTATCGCTTGATGAAATTCATCTGATGAACTTGATATCATATTCTTCATCGATGAAGCATATGAGATTGTAAGTTATACTAATTCATCCGCAGGATGATCAACCCAAAACCACCGAATGGGTCCTCGATAGTGGATGTACAAATCACATGACTGGTGACAAGAATCTATTGATGGATGCTCTTATCACCGCCACCAAGCATATCATATTTGGTCGACAAAGGCAAAAGTCGTATTGGGTCTTGGTAAGGTTGCTATCTCTAAGGATAAGCACATGGACAAAGTCATGCTTGTTGAGTCCTTAGGATACAATCTCATGTCGGCCTCAATGCTTTGTGATCTTGATATGGTTGTTGTCTTTGGCAAATATCGCTGTGTTGTGATTATGGAAGTCGACAATTCCAAAGTCTTCAAGGCTTTAGGAGAGGAGACTCAGATATTGTTGATTTCTACAGACCACAACCAGCCATGTGTCTACTTGCAAAAGCTTCGTAGGCTGGCTATGGCATCGACGACTTGGTCATGCAGTGCATGAGGAATTTGAACACGCTATGAAGAAGAAGCATGTCATTGGCATTGAGAATGTCAAATTCTCAAGGATCACTTATGCGAGCATGTGAAGTCGAAAATGACCAAGGCCAAGCATCCAAATAAGACTATCATGACCACTACCCGTCCATTCAATTGCTTCACATGGACCTCTTCGACCTAATCATTATTCAGAAATACTAATGATGCATCTCTATATGGTTTTGTCATTGTTGATGATTATTCTCGATATACATGGGTACACATTGTTACTTACAAACATGAAGTGCGTGAAGTCTTCAAACGATTTTCTTCGAGGGCTTCAACCAACTTTGGTGTGAAGATCAAGCATATCGGTGACAATGGAACCGAAGTTCAAGAATTCTGGTCTTGATGCCTATCTTGATGAACTTGGTATTACTCATGAATTATCCGCCCCTATACCTCTCAGCGAATGGCGCTGTGGAGCGCAAGAACGTAACTCTTGTTGAGATGGCTCGACTATGCTTGATGAATACAAACGCCTCGCCGCTTTTGGATTGATGCAATTGATACCGCTCGCCACATCATCAATGAGTATATCTTCACAAATTCTTCAAGAAGACTCGCCTATGAACTCCTCACCGACAAGAAACCCAATGTGAGTTATTTCAAAGTCTTCGTGCTAAATGTTGATTAGAGATCCTCACCACAACTCTAAATTTGCACCAAAGCACATGAAGGTTTTATGCTTGGTTACGAAGGATTCAGACACCTACAGTAGTCTTCAACATTGTTCTTCACAAGATTGTCGACATCAGAGATGTGCGGTTCGATGAAACTAATGGCTCGCAAAGAGAGCACCTACCTTCGTGTTAGATGAACCAGCACCGAGGATGCTATCAAGCTCAAGGCAATCGAGGATGTCATTCCTATCAAGAATCTGTGAAGAATTCATTCCTGCTCATGAAGAACGCCGAGCTGATGCACTCAAGAACATGATGAGGAAAATGGTGTCAAGAAAATGCCGATCAAAATCCTCAATGACAACCAACTCATCCACGCTGCAAAAGAAGTGCAAGTGGAGAAGATCATCGATGACATCAACAAGACCAGTCCTCTCACCCGCTCAAAAGCCTCACACTTATCTAACTTTTGTGGGCACTATGCTTTTGTCTCTATCTCGAGCCCACTAAGGTAGATGAAGCATTTTCGAGCCGGAGTGGATTCAGGCTATGCAAGAAGAATTACATCACCGAAATGAACAATGTCCGGAATTGGTCAATCGCCTGCATCCTCGCAAGCATAATATCATTGGCACAAAGTGGATCTACCGCAACAAGCAAGATGAAATGGCCTTGTAGAGGAATAAGGCACGACTAGTAGCTCAAGGCTACACACAAAGTCAAGGAATTGATTTCGATGAAACTTTTGCACTGCTGTTAGACTTGAGGCTATTCGATTTTACTTGCCTATGCTAACCATCATGATATCATCTTATATCAAATGGATGTGAAAAGTGCATTCCTCAATGGTAAGCTTGAGGAAGAAGTATATGTTGCTCAACCCCTGTGTTTTGAAGATCCCAAGAACTCGACAAAGTCTTCAGACTAATAAGGCCTCTATGGCCTCAAGCAAGCCCTCAGGCGTGTATGACACATCAAGGAATTCTTCGTGAAGAATGGCTTCACACCGGTTCACTTGACCCTACTCTATTTACTAAATCATATGATGGTGAACTGTTTGTGTGCCAAATATATGTTGATGATATTATCTTTGGCTGTACTAACCAACGATATAGTGATGAATTTGCCTATATGATGAGTGAAGAATATCAAATGTCTATGATGGGAGAGTTGAAATTCTTCTTAGGTCTTCAAATTCACAAACAATAAGAATGGCATATTCATATCTCAGAGAAATACCTCAAAGATGTAATCGAGGAAATTCGCATGCAAGATTGCAAAGGCGCTAAAATTCCTATGCCCACAAATGGCCATCTATGCAATCGATGAAAATGGTATTGATTTCGATCACAAGGTATACCGCCCATGATTGGTTCTTTATTGTACTTATGTGCATCTAGGCCAGATATAATGCTTAGTGTTTGCATGTGTGCCCGATTTCAAGCTGCACCAAGGAATCACACCATAAGGTCATGGAAGCATATTCTTCGATATCTAGCTCACACACCAACACTAGGATTATGGTACCCAAGGGCTCTTTTGATCTCATTGATATTCTCGACTCGACTATGCCAGTGATCGTGGACCGCAAGTCAACATCCGCACTTGTCATTTCTCTGACGATCTTTGGTCCGTTGGTCCTCAAGAAACAGAATGCGATCACCGCTTCATCGTCAAGTCGAATACATTGCTGCTGGCTCATGCTGTGCTCAATCGCTTGGATGAAGCAAACCTCAAGGACTATGGCGCTAACGTGAAGAATGTGCCTCCTTCCATGACAATGAGAGTGCCATCAAGATTGCTCACAACCCGCTTCAAGACTCAAGACTAAGCACATCCAGATTCGCCATCATTTTCTTCGTGATCATGTGTCAAGGGCGATATCTCCATCGAGCATGTGAAGATCAAGAACAGCTAGCTGATATCTTCACCAAGCCCTTGGATGAGAAGAGATTTAGCAAGTTGTGTGAGCTAAATATCTTAGAATCTTCAATGTTCTTGAAAAGGACACACATCCTAACCCTTATGCATAATTGATGACTTAGATGTGCAACACATGAAGAAACGCTTTTCTTCAATCAATGAAGAATAACACTCTAAGTGTGAAGAAATTAATGAAGAATTTGATTCTCGTAACCCTACGACAATTGTACGCTGTGTCTGAAATCATCATTCTTATACGGTAATACGCCACCACAAAAGTTGAAAATCTTCAATTTGAGTTTTTCCTCATTTTGAAATTCCTCGCTTTTTCAAATTCTTCAACTTTGCAAAATCTTCAATGTTTCTGCTATTTTTCTTCATTGACTATATATATATATATATATATATATATATATATATATATATGAGTTTATGTCCTCTACAAGATTCACTTATTGCTATTTCTTCAAGTTGCTATTTCGCTAAGTGAATGTGATCGACCCTTCCCTCTATGCTATACTCAATCCAATCTATTCACAAATTCTTCATGTATGCTTCGATTGAAACTCGCTCAAAGTCTTCATCGTCCTTGACACCAAGAAATTGCGAACTAAACTTTTAAACAAATCTTATCCAAGTTTTCGGTTTTACCGCCAAACCGCTCCACATCCCACGATGTATTAGTTTAATCACCCACGATCTTACACGATCTCATCTCAGACAAGACGTGGGTGACACATGTCGCGTGAAGGAGAAAGGGCAGGGCATGTTCGTTCCAAAATCTTCTAACAGTTTTTCACCGTGGCTATAAATACCCTCTCTACCTCCTCACTTCATTTACTCCGCCGATCGCTGTCTCTCGCCGAGCCTCCTCAAACCCTAGCGCCGCCACTCCATCGCCGGTGAGGAAAAGCTTCACCGCCGACCTCATCGCTGCCGATTTCGCTAGGCCAAGCCGAAATCTTCACTCCGCCGCCGTAGCGTAGCCTCCCTCGCCAAGTTAGGGCGTGGAGATCTAACGTGATTAACTTCACTACAGCTCATCTCGCTCGTCGTGTTCTTCAACCGTAATTAAAAGTCACTTTTATTACTCGCTGATTCTCAAATCTTTCGAAAATCTTCAAAGGTGTTTTTGCTCTTCAAATCTTCACATATGAACACCTCACACACTATATGCTCTTGATTTATCTCTAAGCATTCATTTCTTCAAGATTCCTCAATTCAGCGGATTTTCAATCTGATAACTCGAACCTAAGACTAAACGCTTAGTGAAATTCCTCAAGGCTCAATCGGTCAAATTCTCAAAACTTGTTCCTTTTGAAAAATCTTCCGAGAACGATATGACCTCTCCAAATTCCTCGCACCTACACTGCTCACAGTACTCATGTCCGCCATGAATCACTAGGTTCTCATCAACTTAACTCATTTGCAGCTGCTCTCAAGAAAAACTGCATACTTCTTCAGAGTGCTCTATTGTTCAAATTCTCACCAAGAAAATGGCGTAAGGCAAGAGACCAGAAGGGAGGAAAGAAACCGAAGTCATGATCGCTTTTGAGATTCCCGAGGAAATATACAAAGACTATCAGACACCGATGAATCCAAGTTTGGCAAGGAGACTAAAAATCAGCGCAGTGCGATACAGAGGATAGAAAGAAGATGGGCACGAGAATGGAGGAATACCGCTATGTCACTCCCAAGTACATGAGGAAATTCGATTAAACCCTCCATGCCCAAGAGCTCCACCGCACTGCCAAGTCACGATCCCACTAGCATCAAGAGTGGTGAAGACTTTCCAAGAATGGTCCAGCGCCAAGCCAAATTGGCAAGACAGCCAAGGAGGCAAGGAGGAAATTCAATGAGGATTCTCACGCTGCTGCCGCCGTCTGCTGAGCCCTCGGTCAAGCCGAGGAAATCAATGCCAAAGAAGCCTGCACGCAGCCAAGTGTTTCACCGTCACGCCTCACGGCCCAGCCTCACCCGCCTCACGGCAAATTCTCAGATCGCCGCCATGCAAAATCCTCTCGCAGCTCCCTCCAAGTCCTCAACACTGCGGCATCTTGCTACTTGTCAAAGGACTCTGGTTTCTCAATTGCTTCGTGTCTCAAAGAAGTTCCTCACCGCACCAATGTCCTCAACAGCCCCACTCGCTAAAGACAAAGCAACAAATGGACGCGTCCTCGCCAAGTCCAAAGAAGAAACAAAGTTGCATTCAATGTGCCTTCGATGATGAAGCCTCCGATGAAGAACTTGAAGAAATCATCGAGAGACATCGACTAGGCCGCTAGAGCCAAAGAACAAGTGTGCTTCCTTTTGGATCCAAGAAGATCCTTGACTTCATCGACCTATGGCATCGTGATCCAAACACTCCTATTCCGGATCTCGCCATCGACTCGTCAAAGTCATATGCTTAACCATTTCATCGCTCAAGAGAAATGGAAATTTGAAAAGGCTCGTGAATTGAAGAGAGCAAAAGCCGAAAGGAGAAGCTTCGAGGAAGAACTTAGTCAACTTGACTCCTCAAGAACTTCAAAAATCCAAGCCCTCAAAGAAGGATTTCATGCTTATAATGCTGATTGGCAAGGAGCCAAGGTGAGATCTGGCTAACTGAACGAAGAAAATGACACCGTCAAGAGCCCCCATCACAAGTTCCGTGGCTGATGACTCCATTCCAGCCATGTCAAGAAATTCCTGTGGCATCCACTAGTGGTGCGCTCAAGAATCTGAAGGAAACAGGGCAATCGCACTAGCCATACCAAGAAACTGCACCACAATCCAGCTCCTCCCTGCACCAACACCAACTCCAATTCTTCCTTCGCGTGATGAAGTGAAGAAGACAAAGGCTGCAGAACGAGCGCTGCAAGGAAGAAGAGGAAGGCATCACCAAGGCCAAATTCTTCGGCCAAGAAAATGAAGCCAATGACCAGCTCGATTGAAAATCCTATTGATGCCATTCCCATTTCCTCCATGTCGCCCAAGGAGATTGTTCTTATGGAGAAGATTACAAGATCCCAAGCGGATCTCGATGAAGAAAATCAACTGCTGCTACCTCGTAACAGCTTGATGAAGAAATTGAAGTGGAAGCTTCCTTCAACTCCCGCTTGTTTCTCACCCGCTCTCGCCACACACCAAGAGGCAGTGTTGAGGAAATTGAAAAGAAGATGAAGACGTGGATATTGGGTGCACTACACCTGATGAACGATGACTTTTGGGAAAGTCAAGATCCCAATACTCCTCTCTTCACTCCGCTTCAACAAGTTCCTCGCCCTCGCTACAACTGCTCAAATGGGCTCAAGAAACTCATCCCACATCATCTGCCAATGAAGAAATTCCAGCCACTAGCGCCAAGAACCCACTTCGATCCTCAAACCGCACAAGGAGAGGAACCGAAATTCTCACCAAGAACCTCGAGATCGCGATTCTCGAGGTTGTGCCGCAAATCACAGATATTCCTCCCGCTAAGCCAAAGAATCCGCTTCAAGCAAGCAAAAATTCAAGGCTGAAGACTTTTCCGAGCATGTGTTCTTCATCGCTATAATCCATATGACTCGCCGAATGAGGAAAAGACGCTCGACTCCAACACAAGCAAACTTCTATTCCTCGCTATTTGACAAGGACAAGATCTTCACCATGAGCATATTCCTCATGTGGATATGGAATCACTGCCGCGTTTTCGAGCCAAGATCGTGTTCTTCACGATGTATGCTAAATTTCTCGCGACCGATATAGTGATCGAATGAAGAACTCATTCTTCAATTCTATGCCACCGCACATCAACGGAGATGTCAAGACATCAACTCATGGGTTCTGATTGATGACGAGAATACTCACTACAAGGCACCAAAGAATCGAATTGCTTCGTCCTTCCTCTTGATCCTCCCCATGAATCGCACGCTGCATCTACAATGACCGCGAATTGTCCGATCACTTTATGCAAGTGCTTATGAAGCCACCGCCGCCGTGTCAAGCCCTCAACCAAATTCTCGTCAAGGATTTGCTGTATGTGCCTTTGACCGCTTATAGAATCTTGACGAAGACAATGAGTCCCATAAAAGGCCACGACTCAAATGAAGAAGATGTCGAGGCATCATGAAGAACATGCTTTTCAATATCATTCATGGCATTCTGTCAACTTCCATGATTTCTTCATGAGGACTCGCCAATGTTGCAATGTCACCTTTTGAGCCGGGCCATATGCTTTGGATCATGAGATTCATAAGGGCAAGATCTTCATCAACTACAAGGTCGACACTCAATCATGGCAGCTTCTTCGCCGCCCATTGAAGTCCTCGCGACCAATTTCATCATCCGATGACAAGGGCAAGGCAGCAGCTGTAATTGATGAAGGCACTCGCCCATTGATGGTCAATTCAAGGCTGCATCTTACTCCACCAATGACGATTCTCGAACGCATGACACCGCCAAGAAATACCTCAACCAAGCAACAGCCTCAAGCAATCGCACCTGTGGTGATGATCGATCGAGTTACTCTCGCCTTTCATCGGTTGAACGCAATCGTAAATGGGTGAAGCGCCAATTTGCTGCAATTCTTCACAACATGACCTCAACGCATAATGCAAAGGAAGAAAACCAAGATTACCTTCATGAAACCTCAACCGCACTGGCTGTTCTAATCATGTATATTCCATGAAGAATTGAAGACTATGGGTCTTCGTGAAGCTTTTGACTCGGTCTGCACCACCTCCAAGAAATTCAAGAGAGTCAAAGTTCCCGATCCGTGGCTAGCTCTTATTCTTCATCGCGGAACTGATGAATATGAAGATTTGACGACATCGCAAGGCAGCCCTACTTCAACAACCAACCCCGATAACGTCGGGCGCCTCCATCAACTTGAATATCTTCAGGGCTTAGTCCTCGCCGATCCTTTTGGTCATTTGATGACAAAGGGGAGAAATCTGAGTTAGTCTTCGCCGGTTTATACTATGGGCGTTATTACAACTCTCGCTCTTCCAAACTTTTATTGATCGAGTTGTAATCTTAAGTCCGATGGGCGCTCGACACTTTTGAACGGTGCATTGTGCTGACTTTGCACTGTGGCTCGACATTTTTGATGTGTTATTCTGCATGCTTATTCCTCGTTATCATTGCACGCATGTCAATCTCATCAGCACCATATTTCATCATGCATTTCAAATTCTTCATATTATATATCAAATGCGTATGAATTACAAGATATAGGGGAGATCTCCATGATTCAATTCTTCAAATGTGCATTGCCTCAAAAGCAAATTCTCATTATGCACACATCCAGGGGGAGTTCTTCTATATCTTGCAATCAAATTCCTCAATATCAGTATTTACACTTCATATGTTTATCCCCGTTGAAAACTTAACCTATGTTGTCATCAATCACCAAAAAGGGGGAGATTGTAAGTGCATCTAGTGCCCCTTAGTGATTTTGGTGTATTGAAGACTTATAGGTTAAGTAACTGATGCGCTTAGAGTGTACACAAGTCTATAAGTCTATGAGGAGTTTGATATTTACAGAGAAAGTCAATTTCTAAAATGAAGTTCTTCAATCAAGACTTTGATATTCAAGACTTTCAAGACTTTGAAAGTGAAGAAATTGGTGTGACCATGAAGACTTGATATTCATTCGAGGAATATGAAGCGTGAAGACTTTTGTTTTCAGAGTTTCATTTTCTTTCTTGAGTCATAGGAAACACTGCATCGTTAAAGGGGGTCGAGGAAATACTAAGGAAAAATTTCCATGTGATGCTCAACTCAAAATCTCTACACCTACCAATCCTTCGAGTGAAGCCATTGAAATCTCATATAGCCATTAAATTCATCAGTGATGAGACGCAGTTCTTCCGTCACCGAGGACTTTGCTCGATCGAGGAGTTAGGAATTCGCCAAAGGTGAATTGCCACACAAGGAGGAACATGATAGCCCCAGGACTTTGAGAGTCAAATTTCCGATCGATGCCGCACATGCTAGCCAATGACCAAAATATCTTATCCACCTAACGGTCATATCATTGAAGGGCATTTATGTCTTATCATGTCGGTCTGCTCCCTAGGCTATAAATAGCCAGCCTCATACAACCACTAGTTGGTTGGCTGCTCCGAGAGAACTTGACACTTGTCATTTGAGAGCAACCCATCCTCCGAGGACTTTGAGCGAAAATCATCAAGTGAGGAAAATCCCAAAACCAAACCCATTAAAACCCCAAGTGATTGAGCATCATCAAGAAATTGATCCCGTGGATCCGACGCTTGTTACCTTTGAAGATCGTGCTTCTTCCAGACGGTTAGCGCCAAGGTCTAGAGCATCCAAGAGGAATTGTGGATCGCCGAGTGACCAAGTCTCAGAAGGTTTGAAGTCACCAAGACTTACCACGAGTGATTGGACGAGGCCCATGTGGTCTTAGTTCAAGGAGAATACGGTGAGGACTGGGTGTCCCTGAAGTTGCGCTCGTAGATCGGTGTCCGGACTGTGTCCTCGAAGTTTAAATACTCACCGCTTCCAACCAGACGCATAACCGAGACAAGCAGCTTGAACTGGTTTACCAAATCATTGTCTTCACCAACCGACCGGTTCTATTTCTCTCAACTCATCCATTTCTCATTCTCAGTGTTGCATGTTGTTCATATCTCGTTTGAAGACTTTGATCAAGACTTTCACAAATTCCTCGCTCAATTTCTTCACCGCTTTGTCTTCATCTTGTTATCCCTGTGTTTACGCTTCCGTGACTGCTCTTAGTCTTCATTTCATCATGCCGACTATGTGTGTATCCCGCTATGTTTACCTCTCGAGTACATATTCCGCAAGTAGTTCTTCGCTAAGGAATTTCTCACCGCAAATTCTCGAAGAATTTCATAAAATCGCTTATTCACCCCTCTAGTCGATATAACGACTTTCAGGAATGGTATGTAAAACAGTATACTGTTCGGTAATGGAGACCACTCAGATACTGACGAGCTTTTCGCTTCGGGCTCTAGCCGCCAGATCGTGAATTCGCAAGCTCCATCGCGGACAGGCTTCCGGAAAATGGAGTCCTGTGGAGTAAGAAGAAAGAAAAAGAAGAATGATATGATTGGGAGCCCCTAGTGTGGTTGAGCCGCACTGGGCATGCCGTGGGTCATGCCCTCCCCCGCGCTCCATGGTATCTCCAGAGCGAGCGGCGTACGCTGTGGTAATCGGTCTCGCGGTTTCGCATGGGCTGGGGCTAGCCGCATTACTATGCAGGTTCGAACGCAGCCAGTGGTCTTGTTGTAGGTTACTCCGCGCGCTTTTGACGGTGTCCGCCGCTTTAACACCGCCGGACTCGAGAATTTCTTAAGAGGTTGCTTTATTTCCGCCGGAGAGCTACCAGATGCTCCTCTCGCTCGGAGAGAGCTGCTCGTGTTTCCGCTGACCATAATGACTCGAGGGCTCGCATCTTGAGCTTGAGGTATGCGAGGGCGGCACCGCATTGAATTTTGCAAATGCGTTGCCAGACGAGCAAAGGCATGATAGCCGCCGCAGTAATGGGACTATGTCAAGATTAGCTCTCGCCATATCCGGGATCCAAAGACCACTTCGAGTGTAATCGAGCCCGCATAATTGGCCTCGACACCCGGTATGACGCCTTTAAAGGTCGCTTTTGTGGGTTTAATCTTGACGGGTCTATGCCCATCTTATGCGATCAGATCCCGATAAAGCAGTGTTCAGGCTGCTGCAGCCGGCCCATCAGACTCTAGTGAGGTGAAATCCATCAATGATTGGTCTAGAACCAATGCGCGAATCTGCCATGGCGATGCTAGTGGGTGGTCCTTCGATCAAAAGTGATCGGGCATGAGGACCACGGATTGAACTTCGGACGATCGCTCCATCGCATATATGTCCTTGCGCACGCTCGGCCCCTTTGGGTATGTGGGTTATGATATCATGTTCACCGTCCGCACTTGTAGGGGAAACCTTGTCCTCTATTGTTCAGCTGGCCGGTGTCGGGCGGTCTCTCCGCGCCTCGAGCACCTATGGGGCAGGGGGCCCTTCTAGTTCGGCAAGGAGGGAGGGCGCGCAGAGCAGATCGAGGTCTGGGCGCACGGGAGCCAGTAGGATTTTACTCAGCTCGGAGCTCTCCTGGAGATATAAACCTCATCGCTGCTTTTGTGTTTAGAGATTGATCTTGCTCGAGAGTAAAGAAATGCATGGTGGTGGTGTGTGTGTCGACGGACCGAACCCCTTCTACGCATGCATGGGCCTCCCTTTATAGTTCAAGGGGGCGCCAACAGTGGCAGCGAGGGAAGAGGGGGTAGAAAGGTAAAACGCAGGTTGGTACAACAAGGATTAACAAAGGTCCCCTACCTAACTCGATTTGCAGGGACAAGGGCATTTAATGCCCGTCTGTCGCCTCTAACAAAGGCAAGGAAACGCATCGGTAGGTGCCACCGTTTCCACGATGGCCTCCTTGTCACCTTGGCCGCCACCCGCCTCCAAGATATTGCAGTAATGTCGCCACGCGTCTCGGACGGCCTTGGGTGACACGCTGTCGGGATGCGCTGGAGTTTGGGTGTAGGGTGGCAGCCTTGCAGCGTCCTTTGCCGTGCCGCAAGCAAGTTTGTTGTCGTCGGGTCTTGCTGGGCGCGCGGGCACCACGGCAAGTCTTCTCGAAACGCTTTGAGTTATCCTTCCCGCAAGCTCTCTTGCCGGTGTTTTTTCCGCAAGCTTCTCTGCCGGGTTCTTGTCTTCGCTTGATACTTTGTTCTTGAATGGCAGTAATAGGAAATGATGGAGGGCCTTATGGCGCCTCGCAAGCCTTTGCCGCTGGGTGCTTGCGGCGTGCCTGCAGACAAGTTCGGGTACTAAGGTACTCTCACTTTAGTACACCGACAGAGCCCCGGCTGGGCCATACACGGTGCGTCGAAGCGTTGTTGGGCCAGCCCAAAACAAAGGCACGGCACACGCGCCCGGGTCCACACAAAACCGACTCGCGGCTCACCGCTGCTTCTCCCAAGAACGGCACGCGCCGATTATGTGTCGCGGGAGAGAACGTGGTCAATACTTAACTCCTGTGAAATGCGAACGCTCGCGATCCCCGCTTATAAGCAGAGAAGAGAGGCCGCCTCACTTTCGCTTACTTGCGCCTTTCCTCCGAAAGCTCCGCCGCCCTCCGCCTCTCGAATCGAGAAGAAAACAGCGCTTCCACCGCCGCTGCCGCCGTCACGCCGCTGCCGCCATTTCCTAATCGCTTCTCGCCATGGCTCAAGGCCGAAGGCTACGGCGCTGCGAAGGCTTCAAGGCCGCTGGTCGCCGAGGCGCTGAGCTCGAGGCGCCACAAGAAGAAGTTGTGCTTTTCCAGCTCACTCCGGAGGCGCTATGGGCGGAGTTCTACTCTCTTCCGTCGACGGAATGCGGGCGCATCCGCACAGACGCCGGTGCTTTCTCTGCGGAGGTTTCCAAATCAAGAAGTGCCCCAAAGGGTACTACTTCTTCCTCGTGTTTTCTATTATGGCTCTCTACCCACCTTTTTCCGATTTCTTTTTGCGACATCATGAACACCTAGGATTTCATCCGCTGATTTCACCCCAACGCCGCTCGGATAATGGCGGTTTTCAGACACTTCAATGAGAACTTCGCTGGTATCCTCCCCAATGTGGCTCTTTTCCGCCATTATTTCTCCTCGGCCGAGAAAGGAGCCACCGGGCTGGCGGAATTGCCCGGACCTCCTGGATGGGCATGAAGGAGGTGTACTTGACGGGCGAAGCTCGCGCAGAAAGTGGGACGAGGGAGGGCGGAGGGTGCTGGATCTGTGATGCCAATCCGCCGTTGCTCACCAAGCTACGCAAGACCCGGGGTGCGTGGCAACGATCGAGTTCTTCGCGGGTCGGACGATGCCAAGCCGACGATCTCTACTAACCCAATCCTCCACTGCATGCTGACTCACAATAGGGCGGTTACGCGATTTCCTTCACCGTCAGACGCCTCCGCAGCGGGGAGGCCCGCCGCTGTTTAGCTGCCCGGCGGATTTCTGGCGAGGCTGCGCCTGTGCCTCAACTTCAACTTCATGGTCATGGAGCTTGGCGCGATGTGAGGGAGATGTTCAAGCACGACGCCAATCATCCGTGAGTGGTTCCAGCGATGCGCAGGCGCCGCCCCTCAGGCATAACTCCCAGCGCGATCAGATCCAAGAATGATGCAGAGTGCGACTCGCATGGGATAAGTGCAACCGGATAGAGCCCGCCGCCGGTCGTGGCAGCAATTTCGACGACTTGTCGAGGTGGCAGTCAACTCTCGACGAAAGTGTAAGCTCTCACCTGCGCCACCATCGCTGGCGAGCCGGGCGATATCGCTAGCAGGGTCTTAAAGGCGGCGATAGCCAGAAGCGGGCGCAGTTTGGCTTCACGCTGGCGGAGGCGGATGGCAAGCCGCGCAAGCCTTGCCGCCCGGGAAGAACTTGCCGAGAAGGCGGCGGCGGCGAGGTCGAGGCCGAACGGGCGAAGTCCGGCCGAGGGCGCGAGCGCCAGCCGCTCGAGCAACTTGCCGCGCAGCGGAGCCCACAAACAGCAGCCCCATTCCGTCTGAGAAGGTGCCTCCGCCGAGTCGGAGAGCGGGCAGAGGAGCAGGTCAGCCCAGCAGCCGCCAAGTGCCGCGGGGACATGTTTCCATCGCTGTAAGTACTGTCGCTGGGAGGGTCCCAGGCCGCGCCGCAACTAAGGCGGGGTCTTCCCGGCCGCGACGCCTCGATCTCGCCAAGCGTCTCTAAGCCCTCTAGGAGCCTACCTCCGCCACGTCACACGAGAGGGTACTGAGCTTGACCTCTCCGCGCTTAAGTCTGGCGATGATGAAGAGGAGGAGGAGGAGGAGGAGTAAGGCTTTCTTCATACTGCATTGCCTTTTCTTTTGATCCTTGTTGTTGTTTGTCTTGTATCTAATCTGCTTTCTTAAAACCCATGTTCCGCCTTAGGACTTTGGCGGAGAGGGCGCGAAGAGGGCCAAGGTTCCCGTGGTTAACATCGAGGGCGATCTCTGTCCAGGCGGGTAAGATACGCCCGAGACCACTTTGACGGACCTGTCCTTCCTTCAAGAAGAATTTCCCCAAAGACAGTTTCTGCAACAGAAGTGCCTTTGATTCACCTCCCAGGTGCGCGATGGTTGCTTTCTTCTGCCAACATCTTGATTGTTGACTTTTTGTATACAGGAGCGTAATCAAAGCCTCATCAGAGCAGCCGGAGGTCGACCCGGAGGTGTCGCTGGCTTCGACCACGCCACCAAGGGCCGATTCTCGACATGGGAACCCTCTCCGCAAGGAAGGGATCTCCGCAAGGGTGGAACTAGTGAGCCCCGTGGTGGAGCCCACGATCACAGAGCCCAAAGACAGTGACCTCCTGCCGGGACTCTCCCCGGGTTCCACTGATCTCCCTTTCCTTTATGTTGGGTATTTGCTTGACTTTTCCTTCCTCACCCTCGCCTCAGATCCTCCCTTGGGGACCTGATGGAAGCCGAGGCCACCGGGCGAGGAGGGCGGGCGCGACAAGACTGGGATGCCGCCGATGAGGAAGAGGCCGGGCGGAGGAGCCCACGGTGAAGAGGCCGCCAAGGTCACTGGGCAGGGGCTGGCGAGGGGTCCGCGATCAGACCGACGACCCGAGGATGCACGAGCACGAGGCGCCAGACCGACCGCCGACCTCTCCTGACAAGCAGTCACTGGCCCGAGGAGCCCCAGCCTGGGCGCTTACTTGAAAGTCGGGCGAGGGCATATATATCAAGCTCCACTAGAAATCGAGCCCAGTGGCGCCGGGTCAAGGAGAGGAGTTCGACGGGAGGTATTGCTCACGCCGGCCGGGCAAGTGGTTGACAAAGCCAAGGCAAGCGAAGGCGAAGTCCGAGGAGGAGCAACTGTCTGAAGCTGGTGTCACTTATCATCCCGCAAGCGAAGCTTGAGTCCCGAGAAGCACTTGTCGCAAGCAGCGGAGTTGATATAGAGAAACATGCGCAGGAGCTCAAGAGCAAGAATCAGAGGCCCTCCGTCCATTACCGAGGAGAGAGGGCGCAGCTCGACGAGGCGAAGAAGGCGTTTCATCCCGGAGAAGGTGAAGCCGAGGAGCAGCAGAGGCTCGCCGCCGAGGAGCTGTCCAAGGGATGGTGAGCTGATACAGAGGAAGGCGATTGGACAGCTATGACGAGGAGCTCGCTGGTCCGGGAACAATCACTTGGCGGGCACTCAAGGAGGCGGCGATGCTGCCGCGTCTGCCAAGCCGCCAGAAGGAGCTAGAAGAGAAGGTGACGCGAGCTGGAGGCGGATGCGCATCAGAAGAACGAAGAGCTTGCCGCATCCAATAAGGACGCGAGAAGGATGCACGCGCCCACAGCGATCTGCAAGTTCAGCTCTCCGAGAAGATCAAGGAGCTGAACGCCGCCAAGGACTCGAGCGCTGATCTAGAGCTGAGACTGGCTACATTGACGGAGACGCTGGACGCCACCAAGAAGCGAGAAGATGCCCTGAGGAAAGACCTCAAGGGCAATGAGGAGCTGTTGACGAGGGCTGCCGAGACCCAGAACACCTTCAAGACCACGGTGGAGCTCTGGACGGAGGGCCTCGTCGACATCGCCGCGCTTATTGACGAAGAGTTGGCGGAGCTGAACTTGACGGGCTTTGGGTACTCTACTGAGGAGAATCTCCAGCCCAGCGCCAAGCTCACGCTTTTCTTCAAGGATGTGGTGACGGCTTTCCGCAGCTCCGGAAAGGATCCCAAGCAGCCTGGCCGACGAGTCGCGCGATCCGCGCCGGGTCTTGGAGAAGGTGTTGGTGAAGGTCCTTCCGCAACCCGGCATCGACTTCTCCTGTCACCAAGAAGCCGCCGGAGGGCGCTGATCTTGAAGAACTCAGGCCATCGCCGCACCCATCATGGACAAGGTGAACGAGGTCGAGGGTCGACGCTTAGCGCGGATTAGCCGCCTTCTTCTCCCGCTTTCTTGTCTGCCGCTTTGGTTATGAGAACAATTTAGTCAAGGCCACAATAAGTCATTCTTGTAATATAACTCTATTCTGCAATGCTTGCCATGTTATTTCCTTTACTCATGCATCCCTTGTATGCTTTTACCCCACGCTTTGAGGGACCTTGCCAGCAAGAAGCACACTTGCTCGAAAAGGAACATCAAGAGTCTGGTTACGGTGTTGCTCCGCAAGAAATCTTGTCGGGCTAGTTGCAGCTCACTTGTATTGTTGAGCTGGCTCGAAACAACGCAAGGGCGCAACTTAGCCGCTAGTCGATTCCTCCGCAAGCACAAGTTTTCCATACAAGGTACGAACGTTCAAGGAATATAACTTAAAAATTTAAAAATTGGCTAGGCTCAAACTTTGGCTACTTAGCTTTTCCGTCTTCTTCGTCCCGGCAAGGCTAGATTCCTTGGAACAACGCCAGGTCCAGACTTTTATCTCCTCATTCCCCCCCGGTGAACTTGTGGGTGGAGGAATCTTCTTTTTGAGAAGAAAGAAGAGAAAATAATGATATGGGACCCTGAGGTTCTTTATTGCTTACCGGGGGTAAGTGCTGCACAAAGTGTCAGATATATATGCAAGAAAAAGAAAGATGCACTCGGATTTGACAAGATGTGCAGGCACATAAACTTTATTTACGCACGGGGTTGTTACCGCTTTGGTACAAGTGTTACATGCGACAGCCGCAAGGCTTATTAAAAAGTGGTTGCCGAATGGGTCCGCAACCGCGCTTTATGGGTAAAATTTATAAGATGTTCTATGTTCCGTGAATTGCTCACCGGAATGCCATCTTCGGTCTCACATGACGGCGCCGGCCTAGTGACTCGCTTCACCCGATAAGGGCCTCCCACTTCGGGCCAACTTGTTTGAATTCTTGGCGGATTGAACGCGCCAAGAACAAGGTCGCTTCTTCCTCAAGCTTCCGGCGCGTTAACCTTGCGGTTATGATAGCGGGCGCAAAGCTTGTTGAAGTAGCAGCTCAGACAGCAGCCTCAAGACGATCTCCTTGAGGAGCAGCGCCATCTTGCAAGAGCTGTTCTGCTCAAACTCATCATAAGCGAGCACTCAGTATGACCCAGATAGGAGTTCCCGTGGGAGAACCGCCTCGGCCCATAGACAAGAGCAAAGGTGTCCGCCATGGGCTCGATGGCGCCGCCCGACGACTAAAGAACCACCGCAATCGCCGATCCAATTTTTCCGTGACTTGTGCAGCCTGTCGAAGTCCTAGTCTTGAGCTCCGCTGATCACTTCAGCTGCTCGCCTTCAAGGCTTGACCGCTGCTTCTCGGTGAGCAACAGAGCAGCAGATCTTGGTGCCAAGATCTTGGACGACAGTATGAAGGTGTGGTTCGGAATTGTGTGCCATTGTCGGTGATGATCCCGTTAGGGGTCCCTTAAACGGCAAACAATCGACCTACGTAACTTGATCGCTGATTGTGCTGTCACCTTTGTAATTAAAATGACACTTATCGACCAGCATTTTGAGCACATTATATGCGAGGAGAGGCTGCCATGAATTTGGCGAAGGCCGGCCGAGTATCCCGCTAGGGCAATGGATATCAAGAACGCCGAATGTGACTCTCCTGTCCTGAAATTCAGCTCGCCGCCAAACGCCATCGGGCAAAGCAGGATCTTCCCCTTGGGCTTGCTCCTTCCCGGATTTATCCCTTGAAAGGTACCAGTTCTTCGAGCTCATTGTCGATCCGGAGCTTTTTGAGCACTACGGCGAAATCAGGTTCAGCCGCCTCGGGCACCAACCAACATTCGTGACCTTGAGGTTGCGGATTGTTGGTGAGACCAACATCGGCAAGCACCGCATCGCAGTGATGCGATCGTGGTGGTCCTCAACGCCGAAGATGATGGGCGGTTGACCACTTCAGAGGCTTGCGCGACTCGACGGACGGCCCACGCTGCTCACTTCGCACTCCATCGCTTGAGTTGGCGGTGCGAGGTGTGCAGAGGGCACCGCCTGCCGATGCACAACACCTCCTGCTTGCCTTCCTCAAACTCTTGGTCATCGGGCCCCATCTTCCTCCATCTCATCATCCTCATCCTCATCTTCGCCCTTGTCGCTGCCAAGGGAGGCCTGTCTCCTGCCGTGGCTTGGCCTTGCTCAGCGCGCCTCCCGTGGGAAGCTTGCGGATCCCCGCCACCTCCCGGGCTCTCCTTGTCGCGGCGCCAGATTCAGCTCAGAGTCTCGCCCATCCGCTCTCCGCTTGCAGGTTTGGAGGTCATGGCCCTGGTGCGGTGAATCTTGCAATATCGCTGCCGGAGCTATCGCTTGTCGGCGGCTACCACAGCCTCGCCGAGTCATCACTTTGGCCTTGTCGGAGCCGCCTCCATTGCCGAATGCTCAACACCAGCACATCTTTAGCCTTCTCTTCCTGTTGTTCCGCCGCGGTTCTTCCTTGTCGGGCGGCATCCTCACTGCCGATCCTTCGCTTCCCGCACCTCCGGGATTTTCTCCTCCTCAGCCTCGCAGGCACACTTGTCGGCCAGAGCATAGAGCTCACGACATCTTCGATCTTGCACATCGCCATCTCTCCTCATCTCTCGCGTTACGACGCTCGATGAAACGCTACCGATAACTTCGCAGGCTGGACGCCGGGATGTTGCGCCGCACTGCTGAATCTCAGATGTATTTGCGCAGGGGCTCGCCTCCTTCGACGCCAGCAGATGCAGATCGCTTCTCTCGCCATGGGGTTTGTGGTCACCGTGAAGGCGCCGACAAACCGATGACACAGTCCGCCCATGAAGAGATGGAGCTGTCCTTAGTGCATGAGCCAAGATCTCGACAAGGTTTGAGTACCGCCGGGAAGTAGTTGGCGAGGATCTTCGCCGCGCCCGCAGCTCAGCACCGCGATGGTGTAGATGCCGAGGAACTCCGACGGATGTATTCCGCCATCGCATTTCTCGCACATCCGCTTGAAGTTCTTGGTTTTGGGCCACCGACTTGCCGCACCACGGGTGAACGGAGGCAACCAAACGCGACGCACAAGTAGCATGGTTCCCCTCGTGCGCACATCAACAAGGCCCAAAGGCGCTGGTCGATTGACGCCGCGCTTCTTCGGGCGGTCGGCGCGTAAAGCGTTTCGTGTTGTCGTTTGGAGAACGTGGCGCTGATCACGGCGAAGTTCGCTGGGTCCGACGACGCGGTGGAGTCGGGCGTTGGGTTGGTCCGGCGAGCCGCGGGCGATCTTGGGCTTTGGGGGCAGGGAGTGCACGGAGGTGGCACCCCAATGTCTGGTCGGCGCGGTTGGCCATACCGGACGCTTGCCGGGCTTCGATGCACTCGGTTGTCGGGCTTGTCGCTGGCGCCGATGAGGCTCAGAGTATGTTTATCCTCCAAGGCCAATCTTGTGTGGCGCCGAGGGTAATCTAGAAGCAGCTAGGCTCGGGCCAGCGCCTTCCGCTGTCTTGGGTGGCGTAGCGACGAAGCGCGCGAGGAGCGGATGTTCTCGACTCTCAATCGATTGGGAGGTGCAACACCGCCGGGCGACCGGCATCACTCGCTTAGCATGGTGGCGCAGCATGTCGACTCCGAACGCCCCGCACTCCACCAGCTTGGCCTTGCTCCACGCGCAGCACGGTGTTAGAGCACCGGGCGCGGTTTCCACCTTGCACCTCCCGGGAAGGGTGTAGTCCGTGACGGGCCGACGCCACGGGCCTTGTTTTTGACCAGACGACGCGAGTCCTGTTCGCCGCCGCCGCCTCGCTGGCGTTCACTCCACCGCTCGCTGTCGGGCGGTGGTGCTAGAATCGATGTAGACGGAGCGCCACCGAAGGCTTCTTCTTCGTGGCATATTGACGGTGGGCGTTGATGAAGCGCGCCAAGGAGACCGGATCGATGCTCACGACTTACATGGCCCCTACCGGCGCGCGCTAAAGATGTCGGGCGGTCCTCTGGGCTCGAGCACCTATGGGGCAGGGGGCCCTTCTAGTCCGGCAAGGAGCGGAGGGCGGCGCAGAGCGATCGAGGCCTGGCGCACGGGGAGACGGCGATTTACCTCACTGGAGCTTCCTGAGAGATAAAACCCTACTCGCTGCTTTGTGTTTAGATTTGATCTTGCTCGAGAGTGCGAGCGATGGTGGTGTTATGCGTGTCGATGGACTGAACCCTTCTACGCAAGCATGGGCCTCCCTTTATAGTTCAAGGCGCGCCAACAGTGGCAGCGAGAAGAGGGGGTAGAAAGGTAAAACGCAGGTTGGTACAACAAGGATCAACAGGTCCCTACCTAACTCGACGGCAGGGACAAGGGCATTTAATGCCCGCCCTGTCGCCCCAACAAGGCAAAGGAAACTGACTGCTAGGTGTGCCACCGTTGCCACGATGGTTTCTTTGTCACCCGCCGCCACCCGCTTCCTCCAAGATGGTCAGGTAAATGCTCGCCACGCGCCTCGACGCTCCCTGGGTGACACGCTGCTGATGCTACCGGAGTTTGGGTGTAGGGTGAGCGGTTAATAGGGTAAGTGCCTTGTCATGTCCTTTGTTGCAGCCTTAGTTTGCTCGGAAAATGTTGTCAAGTCTTGCCGGCATGGGCGCCACGGCAAGTCTTCGAAACGCTTTGGTTGGTTTCTTCCCGCAAGCACCTTCTTGCCGGTGTTTCATGTCCTCCCGCAAGCTTCTCTTGCCGGGTTCTGTGGTCTTCGCTGATACTTTGTTCTTGAATGGCGTAATAGGAAATGACGGAGGGCCTTGGCGATAGCCCGCAAGCCTTGTTGCTGGGTGTTGTGCTGTGCTGCAGACAAGTTTGGGGTACTAAGGTACCCCTACTTTAGTACAATCGACAACCAAAGTCTCCTCCTCGTCATAACTATGCAGCCCTCAGATTATTTTCGCAATCAACTTGCCTCTGCTTGCTTGAACACC
>JAHHZJ010001177.1:0-32425 GCA_021437245.1 Aegilops speltoides | reverse complement strand
GTATCCTTTAGGGGAGTTGGTCTGTTTTTGGGAAAAGGATTAAATTCGGAGGTTAAATTTTTTTACCCCCCTTCGCCTTCCGGAGGACCCGAGGGTTTTGACCCCCAAATTTCACAAAATTTTTAGGACAGGGGTACTTAAATCTTCGAGGTTTTTGATAAAATTGTCGGGTTGCCTCCCGAATTTGGGTTTGGGCAAGGTCCCGGAGGACCCGAGGTGGTCGCCAAATTTTATCCTGGCTAATACCCGAGTTTAGTACGAATCAAAATTTTTATGCCTTGTTGGTGGTCCGTCCCGTGGGTGAGCGGAGAGTACGTAACGGGACTTTTAAGGTTGAGGACATTTCCAAGGCTTGGTTAGTGGGATATACAATGGTTAGGGTTGTTTTTTGGAATTATTGCCCCCCGATCCCCAAACCATTGCAAACCAAAATTTGGGATTTTATAGGTTGGAATTGTAGCTTTAATTCTTTGCATGTTGATATGAAATTGGGGTTGGAGTGGTCCCCATTCCTTATTTTAAAGGGTCTCTTGGTTTAAAGGTCCTTGGCTATGCCCGGGGGTTTGTCATGTGCACCGCCTACTGATGGTGTTTCGCTTAGCCCGTAGGCCCCACCAAAAACTTGGCAAACACAATTTTTTCCCATTCCCCCCCTTTTTTTTTTTTATTTGGGGTATTCTTTTTCAAGCAAGTGTTGTCCAACCTTCCCCTAAATGGGTTTCTATTTTATGGGAGTCTAATCCCTTGCTCGAGACGAGTTAATTCTTTTCCCCCTGCTTTTCAATGGATGTCTTTTCGATTCCGAACTTCAAGTTTTTTTAAGGTTTTTTTCGTATCCCAAGAGCTTTATTTTTCCCCCCCCCATTTTTCTTCAAGGCCCTTTTTTAATAATTTTTATTCTGTGAACCTTATTTTTTAATCAAGTTTTACCGTGATTTCCCATGAAGTGAACACTTGTTATATCCTTCATTGTTTTCCTTTCTTGGATCAAATTAAGTTTTTTTTCTCTTCCTTTTCTGTTTCTGTTTTTTTCATACCCACCTTTATTCATACTTTGCTATTCGTTATTCCGAGTCTCAAGATACTCAAATTTGTGTTTCCATTCTTAATGTCAAGCTATTTGGGTTGTTTCTCTTCAATTTTAAATCAATGAACCCCTTTAACAATCTTTCAAGGGGTTTCTTTTTAGGGCCCAAACTTGTTTTTCCGGGATCTTACCCGATTTTATTTTTAGCACCTAAATTCTTTTCCAAGTTTACGGGTTTGAGTTACTCACCTACTTTTTCCAAATCTTAAATTCTTTCAAGTTGGCTCAACCTCTTGTTTTGACTTCCGGGCCCAAGATTTTGTGGGTTTTCGTTTTTATCATTTGAAACCAAGAAGGATTTTTTAATCCTCATTTCTTCGATTCTGGTCCGTTTTGCCTCCTCTCAAATTTTTCACAAAATTTTAATCCCGGATTTAGAATTGTTTCCATTTTTTGAAGGCCACATTTCTTTTCTATTTAGTTTCATCCGGAATTCTTCCGTGTCGCCAAATATCCTCAATAGCCTTGATCCTTTGTTCCATGATCTAGCTTGTTAAACCCGCTCATTTGAATTACCGGTATGCCCCTACTTCAATATTTTCTTTCGGTTAAGATTTCATTTTTGTTATAATATCAATTATTGTTTTTTAATCCTACCTGGTTCGTTAAATTTCAAGTTTTATATATTCTTTTAATTTCACGGAATGTATATAAAACCGCCTTTTGTTTCATCCAAGTGTTTAATTCCTTTTTCGAGTTTGCATGATGAATAAATTTCGTTTCATTGTCATTTCTTTTCCGAGCCAACCTAAACTCGGAATCCATCTAAGTTTGCAAATTCACCTTGTGTTTTAATTTTTTTCTTTCTTCACCCTTTGAAACCATTCTTCATGGGGTTCTCATATTTCTAAGGATCTAATTCCTTCTAAATTTTCATCGAGATTCTTTCAAGGGCTCAAGTATTCTTCATTTCATCCAAGGCAATTTTTCTACCTTTTTTTGAGATGGTTTATATCATTCTTGGCAATTTCCATTCATTTTCATGATTCTATTTTTCAAAATGAGGTATTTTAAATCCATCAATCTCTTCTTGGGTTTCTTGGTAAAGATTTCACCAAACCTTCCCTAAAATGTTTTTATGGTGTTTATCAATATCCAATTTTTCCTATCCTCTCCAAAGGTTTTTCTCTCTTTGGGTAATCTCATTGGTTTTTATCCCGGTTGCACCTCTAGTATTAGTGTTTTTTCCTAACCCACTGTTTCCGTTGTTTTCCCCAACTCCTTCATTTTCTTTCAAATTTTTCCAAGTTACGGGAAAAGTTTCATTTTCCCTCCCTTTTCCCAAGATCTTTCATTCCATTAGGGGCATTTGTTTTGTTCTTCCTTCCTAAATTTGGGTTTTTCTTGCTTTCCATTTAACCGAGTTTTATCATCTCTTCAATATCTTTTCATCTCTCAATTTTTTTCCCTTTCTTTTCAACCGGAGGCATCCAAATTGCATTTTTTCCTGGCATCCATTTCCATTCTATTCTTTTCCACTCTCTTGATTCTTCTTTGAACCTTTAAATTCTCTAATACTCCTTGTTCTTTTTTCAGGATTGTTTGCAACTCGCCATCTATTTGTACTCTTTCTTTTAAATTCCTAACTCTCAAGGTTCTTTTCCTTCCGAAAACAATTTGTTTTACCTCCCTTTCCGCTTTTTCTCCCGGTTTTTAATCCCAAATCCCTTTCAGGGGGATGTTGTAACCCACCGTGCCGTTCCCCAATTTTACCTTTCATGTCATGTGATTTTGCTTGCACTTTCCAGTCACTTTATTTTATCATTATCATTGCATTTCATTTTGCAACTTTCCCTCATGATCCGAGTTTTCCCGTTTCTGTTTCAATCCCGATCCTATTCCTCCGTTTTTCTTCTTTCAAAGGGGTATTCTTTTCTTGGTCGGGTTTCAACCCTTGGTATACACCTGACCCTGTTTCGGCCATTTGGAGGTTTTATCCAACAACCTCCGCAAAGCCCTTTGTTTCACCCAAACCCTTCCAAAGTGGCCCAAAAACCAAATCCTTCCATCTTTTGCCACACATCCGGGTAAAAATCATTTGTTCCTATTCCCCTATAAAATAGATGTTTTTCCAATCAAACCTTTGCTTTTTTCCCGAACACCCCGGCCCCCGACCGCCACCCCGGGCCAAAGGGTGCCTTCCCCCCCTTTTCCCCACGGGCTCTTCCTTCCAAAGGAAGGGCTGGAAGGGCCTCCCCTCCCCCCGGGGGGCGCCTTTCCAACCAACCGGGGACCCTTCCCCACCATAGGGCCTCACAGTTCCCCCAAAGTATTGGGTTTCCTGCTTCTTTTTTCCCGGGGGGTTTTTTCCTCTAAAACCCCTTGGGACGCTTTGGCCAACCTTTACAAATCGCCCCCCGGGATTCGCCTCGGCGCTTTTCCCCAAATTTCCCCCGGCGGGCCACGCGACCGTCCCCCCCCGTTTCCCGTATTCAACCGCGGATTCGGGAGATCCGACCATCCCGCTTTTCCGCGCAAGGTTGCCCCTGAATTTCTAATCCCCAGATCTGTTTTTTTTGCATTTTCATGCATCACTTCCCCGTTCCGTTTTGCCGATTATGTCTTGTTCTCTCCAGTAATCATTTCATTCCATTGCACACATTTGAGGTCATTTATCCCAAACTGTTAAGAACTTCGATCTTGTTTCAGAACTTATCACACCTTTCATTTTGCCATGATTTGGTGGCACCTATGATTGGCTCTACATAATGTTATTTGCCATGCCTCTTCCAAGGTGGCCGTATTTTTGTGATTGGTGCGGGCACGAGCGGAGGGAGCTTTGCGTTTTCCGGCAGTTCTGTTTTTTTGTGCCGTTAACAGCTTCTGTTCTTCTTGCTTCTGGGGCTCCGGAAAGTCAACTCCCAAGCCCTTGGTTCAATTAAGCCTGTTGAAATGCACGCTCCAAAGGCTTGTTTTTCCGGGCGCGTTTGCTTGACAATTTTCCGAGGTTGGAGGCCATGCGACGCTCGCCGCTTACTTCATAAACGCCCGCGTTGGGCCGCCAGCCGATTGCTCTGTTGATCTCGACTCCCAAAACGCCATGTTGAATCTGTTTTTGCCAGTCCGAATTTTCACTAAGTCAAATCTGTTAAAACTTGCAATTTTATGGGTCCATCTTTTAAGGTCCTTTTGGCGGCAGAAATATTAAATGGCTTTGAGAGAATCATTTCATCCTTGCTCATTTAATTTGAGCATTTGTTTGCCCAAAATGCCTTTGAGAATTCGGATGTTAGTTTTTCAAATCTTATATTTTGAGCCTTTTCCATTTTTTGCATGTTTGTGTGATTTAGCCATGTTTCTTTGAAGCATCCCGAGTTGTTGCTTGTTTTTTTTAGTTTGGGTGCTGAGCATAGTTTGTGTTTGGCTGTGTCGTTTTCGCAGATTTCATATTTTTTTTTGTCATTTGCAAACCTGATCCATTCCTGTTTTATATCATTTCAACCAAATCATCCCTTTCAAATACTTGGTTTGCCAAGTTATGCCCGTTCTATTTTTTCCGGCAACTTGCATTGATTCAATTCGAAAGGGATGTCGTATCAGATTTGTTTGTGCTTGTTCCTTGTTTGTTGTGGTTCCCTTGCTTGTGTTTGCTTTGGGTAGAGCCGGAACAGAGTGAACGAAAATGTTGAAACGTTACGAATAAGTTTCCAAACCCTAGCCTTGGCAGGTGACCATAAACCCTGATATCATACTTCTTTGCTATTAGTTTGCTTTTTTGCCAATGCTCGATGTACCTTTTGTTGTATCCCAAATTCCTGTAAACCCCTAATTTTGACACCTTTTCCATGCAAACCTGTTTGGTATTTTACCGCTTTTGAAATTCTTATAGGTTTTAGTTTGGGGTGAAGTTGAAGATTTTCCAGGTGGGGTTTTGTTGGGATTCAAATATCTCTTATATTATTAAGATCATATCTTTAAAGGTAAGGCTGGTTATGCCCTTTTTTTTCCACTCGCTAGTTTCCCTATAGGTGTTATGTTCCTATTTTTGCCCCTTGGTGGGTGTTTTGCCCCCGTGCCGCTTGAAAAAATTGTTAGAAGGCCCAACATTGCCTTTCCATTTGCCTCACCACCACCTATTTTTCCCTTGGGACCTTTGAATTTTCCCCCCGGGTTGCTTTTGGTTTAAATAGACCCTTGGGCCAAAACCCGGGAAACTTGAGGGCTGGTTCTAGTTTAATGAGGGGGCTGAAAATGCCATTCAGATGCACGAGGCTTTGCTGGTCTTGTTTACCATTGTGAAATGTCTTGAAAGGATTCCACCACGGAGGTCTGTGAAGGTCTATTCTTCGATGATCCGGAGAGCTTGTCATGGCTAAGTTGGGACACCGCAGGGTTTAAATTCGAGAGCCGGCTAAGTGGCGAAATTTTTAATGTCCGGGAAAGAAAACCCAAGTAATTAATTAAAATACATCAATCGGGTTAGGATGGTCTCTTTCCGGAGTCCGGAAGTGAACACTGTTGGAGTTATCTTGACGAGTTGTTATAGGATCACTTTATCATACTTTTGAACCGGTTTGCCTTCTTCTCGCCTCATTTGGATGTTAGCCTCCGGATATGCTGTCGCAGCTCCACCTCATGCCTTTACCTTACCCATAAGCTTAAATAGTCTTGATCTCGGGTGAGATTGCAGTCCTTGACCACCGGATACTTCCAAAACCATTTTGGTGGCCATTTATGAAAGGTGACTCAACCAAGCTCAAGGAGGAGCTCAAGATCTTCCCTTTGTGTTGTTTCCTTTCCTTGATCAAGAGGGAGCCCAGCTTGGGGCTCAGGTCCTTTGTCGAGGGGTTTTTTTTATTTTGGTTCCGAAGTCGACCTTGTTTGTATCCAATGATGTAATGCTTTATTCATGTAATTGTGTGAAGTGGATTGTAAGCCAACTATGTATCTTTTCCCTTATGTATTACTTGGGTTGTGAAGATTACCTCACTTGCGACATTGCTTTCAATGGTTATGCCTCTAAGTCGTTTTACACGGGGAGATATAGCCATCGAGGTATAACAAGAGCCTTTCCAAGCAAGAACTTTGAGGAAATTGTTCCAAAAGGAAGGCACCAAGAATCAAGGAATTGGTTTTGAGCAAAGTTCAACGCCGAGGGTGTTGAATGGGAAGAAGGTCAATATCCCACTCCAAAGTTTTTTCTCAAAAGGAGGTATGATCCTACTTCTTCCAATGAGGAACAAGCTCAAGATGATCTTCCACCACAAGACCACAAGCTAAAAGGCAAGGACAAGCTTCAAGAGGAGATTGATGCATTCTTGAAGCACCCAAGGCCATGGTCAAGTGGGTTCCCAAGGCAACTTGTTCTAACAAGCTCAACTATACCCCAAGGATTCCCATCAAGATGATGTGGATCCCAAGAAGAAGAACTAGAGAGTTCTTGAGGGTGACTCCGCCAATATACTTCACTCACATTCATTTTGGCAAGAACTTGTGCAACCTTCCACATCTTGCACTAGTTCATGGAGTCACAAACCCTCATGTTGGTAAGTCAGGGGGTAATCATTGCTTTCTGGACATCATCTATTGTGTACTTCAATCTATGTCCATGGATATCCTTGTTTTTCCTTGTGGGACTAACCCATGTAGGTATTGAAAGTGCCCATTCCAAAGGATTGCTCCCAACTTGATGATCTTCATCAACATTGAGCATCCACATCTTCAACATCTACATGAAGTCTTCAACGACAACCCAAGGTTAGTTTGACCCTTTAAAAGGGTTCTCACATCAAGGGGAGCTTTGTTAAAGAAATGAGCTAAAGCATTTTCAAATGATGGAACACATTAATGTTTTATGTAAAAGTGGTAACCCCACTTGTGCTTAAACGATGAGTATGACCTATGATCAAATGTTCTCATTTGACTCCTAAGTCAATAACTCATATATAGATGACCTAGTCATCCCAAATTGTGTGCTAGTTGCTAAGTGTTTTGTTTGGCATGTTTGACACATATTTCATTTGCTATCTTATTGTGTGAGCATGTTGATGCATGATTTTATCCATTCGAGGACATCCATTTGTTGCTTTGGTCTTTTGATTTTTTTTGACCAAATGGATGGACAAGAATGCCTAAGTTCCTCCCAGCTATCTATGCTTTCTTGTCTCAAACTCTATTCATGCTTATATCACAAATTTGAACAAGACTTTTTTTAGAGAGGAGGAGCACTGAGCCACCGATCCGCAAAAGCCTAACTTCCAAAACCTTCTAAGCTTTCGGTCAAACCAATATACTCAAACGACAATCAAATCACTTGGATTGATCTAGGTTTTCATCTGAAACCGAAGTTTTTGCGATCAAAGTTGAGGTAACCATTCGGTCCCACCGAAGAAACCGTCCCACCGCACCGGGCCCGGGCACGCGGATTTTCCTTCAAACGCCCCCAAACCCTTCGCCGCCGCCGTGGTCTCCGGATCGCCCCGCCGTCAGGCGCCGCGAGTCTCCATCGCCAACGGCAACTCATCGACCGCTGCCGCCAGTGAAGCTCCACCAGATTGGGTGAGTTTCATCCTCTCTCTGCAACCTCCGATTCAATGCACGATAGGTTTTGCTTTTTGCCAAGTTTGAAATCTTCCTATCCCCAGATTAGATCTTAGAACAAAATTGAGTGAAAATTTTAGGGTTAGGTTTCCAACACATCTCTGTGACCGATTCTACATTCTCGATCGACCGAGGCCTTCTCGCCATTAACCGACTTTTCTTAAACCGAAGGTAAATCGGTAAGACCAATGAGGATTTAGTGAAACCCTAGTGTCTGGCTAGACCGAAACCCATTCGTCCAACCAAAGTGGTGTTAGTTAGGTTTAGACATTTGATTCAAATTTTAGACTGACCACATGCATTCCGGAAAACCCAAAACTAAAGTTTGAACTCATTTTTTGCAAAATCCCAGTTTGTGATAACTCTTCTATTCCTATACCTATTCTTTTCACAGTTGTCAATGTCCATGCAAGTGACGAACAGGTCCAATCACCCTGAGATTCCGAGGCAAGTCCCCGCAAGCGGATGATGGAGAGAGGAGCACCCCGTGGATTGTCAACGCCACCGGCGAAGAAGAGGAATTCGATGAGGAAGACTACTTTGTTGGTAGGAGATTACTTTAAGCCAAAGAGGAAAGTTGCCAAGGGTTATCAAGGGCAACAAACAAAGAAAGGCACCAAGAAAGAGAAGAAACCAGCCAAAGAAGTCGGAAGAAAAACTCCAAGAAGATCAAGAAAACTTCCAAGAGGAAGAGGCTAGTTCATGAAGAAGCGATGATGACTGAGAGGAAGCACCCAGCCTCCTCAAAAGCAAAAGTTGATGGGAGATGCCATCGAAGGAGCACCCACAAAATCTAAGCCATCACCCAAAGGCAGCCCAAGCCAAACCTCCGCCAAGCCAAAGAAAACGGAGAAATATACCGCTTTCAGAAAGAAGAAGGACAATGTGCCACCAGAATCATGATGAGGCCATGTTTTGTAAGCTTTAAACCGCACCATATGATGCTCATCCCAGCGAGAATATGAAGGAAAGGAAGGACAAAGGTCTCAAAGCGGAGGCAAGTTGATCCATATGCCACCGGAGAAGGACAATTTGACTCTAGATTCCACACGAGAGCAACAAGATTTCTATGAAGGCTCATGGACAAGAAACCAATTGTTGGACACCGATATGTAGACGAATACATCGAAGGAAGAGCACAAAGACTACTTCCCACATGTGCATGAGAGCTTCACCGCATGGAGTTTTGAGTTTGTTGGTCAATCGACCGCTTGGAATGATGAGATGATCATGCCTTCTATGCCACAAACTTTCTATCCAGATGGCGAATTGTTGGATGATGTGGCGTAGATTCTTCAATCTGAGGAATGGAGATTGTAATGCACCAAGATCAAGGGTTGATGATGTGATGTCTATGGCATTCCAAAGAAGAATCACGAGTCTATGAAGAACATGTACAATGAGGTAGATAAGGATGTTGAGATATGGAAGCTTGACTTTATCATCTTCGGGGTCTCCCAACCACTAACACCATTCCGAGGCATACTTTGATGCCCAAGTCGAGACCACCGATGATAAGAGGCTATTCTATCAACATGCGCAATTCTAGATCAAGGCACCTTTTAGGTGATGGACCAAGTAGAGACTATCAAGAGGACAAAGCAGACTGAAGAGGTCGTGGGTTTGCTCCGCATTCAGATGCTCATCAATGCCAAGTTGGCACACACCCACCCTTGGATAGACCCCACTTGCCACCGCCCGAACATGAAGATAATGAAGTTGTGATGACCGAGGATGCTCCCACATCTCAAGGGAGCTAAGTCCGGGCCAAACAAGCTAAAGCGAGAAGGAAGCAAAAAGAAGCCCAAGAGCGTGGAAACAATTGAAGCCACTCAGAATTGAACTACCGCCAAAGATAGTCCTGAGAGCCTTGAGAGGATAGTTGAAGATAAGTTCCATGCTCGATGTCAAGTCGATCGGCGGTCACCCCAACAAGCTTGAGGCGACATTGAGGAAGCAAGAAGGAGAAGGCAGAGCTCAAAGGAGATGGAAGATGATCTAGTCCAGATGACTATGAGCACCCAGAAGGCCCACAAAGCCCAGATCACCCTATTCCAAAGGATGACCCTGTTACCACATCAAGACCTCCTATAGCTCCACGCCTCGCCCACCCAAAGATCCACTCCTCCAGCCCACGCTTCACAGGCTTTTGCAATGCAGCCTCCACTCCATCGACGCAGCAGAGCCGCCAAAGAGTCCCTAGTGACGTTAGCTCTATACCTTTCAAACTTTTGGTAACTTGTTGCCAAAGGGGAGAAATTTATAGATCATAGGACTTAGAGAGAGAGTGCTATTTTTGCTCTTTCGCTTTGGGTTTTCCTTGAGATACTTTTGAGTTCTTCGAGACATTTCTGTGTTTGATTACGTTGCATCTTGATGAGTGCTTGATCATACTATGCTTAATGTGGCTTAATGCTTATCATATTCCATTCATATCTTGTAGATCATTTACTCATGTCTTGGTGATTGGGTGCATGCTATTCATTCTTATCATTTTGTGCGCCCACCAAGATGTATGTGACATGGAAGAGTGACCCATGATCCTAATCGATTGGCATTTGCATTCAAACGCAAATCTTAAATAATGCACAAATTTAGGGGAGCTCTTGCTTATCACATACTTCCAAAGCATTTATTTATTCATTGATTATATCATTTGTCGAAGTTTGATCTATATGTTGTCATCAATTACCAAAAAGGGGAGATGAAAGTGCAACTAATCCCGGGTGGTATTGGTAATTAATAACAACATATATATCATTGAACTAATCATTTCTTGAGAATATTTTAAAGTTCGGATATGGGTATGGCAATGACCATGATGTACCCTCAAAATGCTAAGGAAAGCATTGGCAAAAGCTCAAGACTCCATTTTTGGTTTAGTGATCCAAGATCACATTGAGTCCATAGGAAAGCCAATACTATTAAAAGGGATGAGGTTATGATGATGATCCTTGTCAAAGTGCTTAGTGATTTATCTCCAAACTATCGAATCTTTCATTCCAACATAAACCCATAAGTAATCTCGTCCACCGATTCCATAAACTCACCACACCGAGATGAACCAACCATATACCCAAACCCTAAGAATTTGATTTTCCGATTCCAAACTCTCATACGAAACTAGGCAAGCTTCAGAACTTCAGACTCAAATCGGTGTCACCGAGATGAGAAAGTCGGTCCCACCGAGAATGGCAAACCCTAGACTTTGGAAGAATCGGACTAACCGAGATTGTTTTTCGTCCCACCAAAATCCCAACATTCACAAGATTTAAACTTTCGTCCCACCGAGTTGTCAACTTCGGCCGACCGAATTGGTCAAATGTGTAACGGTTGGATTTTGTGTGGAGGCTATAAATACCCTCCACCTCCTCTTCATTCGTGGAGAGAGCCATAAAGAACTACCACTTACCCATTTCGAGAAGAAAACTACCTACCCTTGTGTTGAGATCGTTGCTCCACTCCCACCATATGAAACTTGATTTCTAGATTCCCAAGTTGCTTTCCACTCAATCCTTTCTTCCACCACAGCCAAATCTGAGGAGAGTTGAGTGTTGGGGAGATTATCTTGAAGCACAAGAGCAAGGAGTTCATCATCACCAACACCCTATTACCTTTTGGAGGGTGGTGCCTCCAGATTGGTTAGGTGTCGCTGGGAGCCTCCCCATGATGTGGAGTTGAACCAAGAAGTTTGTAAGGGCAAGGAGATCGCTTACTTCGTGAAGATCTACCCCAGTAAGGCTAGTCCTCCGGGACGAGGATGGCATAGACAAGGTTGCTTCTTCGGGACCCTTCGTGGGTGGAGCCTCCGGACTCTCGCAGTCTACCTCCGTGGGTTGAAGTCTCCATCAACGGATTGACGATAGCACCACCATCGGAACCACGAAAAATCTCCGGTTCCAAATTGCGTTTCTCCACCTCTTATTTACTACATGGCAATTTACTTTCCGCGCCACTACTCTAGAATTGCATGTTAGGGTGATACTTGACTTGGTCATCTTTGAACTTCTAAAAACTTGCCCTAATCAAAAGGCTAAACTTTTGTTGTCAAGTAGTCTAATCACCCCCTCTAGACATATTTCGATCCTACAACCTTCAACGCTGTCAAGGTTGGAAGGGCACCAGCGAATGCGGAGGCCCATGTTGGGTAAGGCCCAACGCCCTTGGCTCAAGGTTCGGACTCCCCAAGGTGGCAACGGGTTTCTAATCACCGAGCCGCAAGAAGCCCCATGGGCGGCCCCCGAAGTTTAGATCCGCATCCCCACGCACCACCTCCCGGAAAGAGAAGGGCTTGCTCCAATCCGGCGAGTTCGAGACCAGCCCGATCCGGCCGTGAGCAATAAGCCAGTCGGACGTTTCCAAGTCATGCTCATCCGCCGGATTCTCCCATGCCAAGAACGGCATTCAATTTGTGGAGTTCAATCCGAATAGCACCAGCGCTGCGGCTCCGACAACACGGGGCCCCGGAGGGTGCGTAACGCCGGGGATCCGCGACGGAAGATCGGGATTTTGCTCGCAAAGATCCCCGACGAGGTGGATTCACCCCTTTACGGACATGTGGTAATTAAACCGATTCTAAGAGGGTTTCAATCTCCCTTTTGACAGAATGGATGGAGAAGGCCGCAGCTCATCCCCCGGCCCCATGCCAAGACCCTGAACGCCCTTAGGGGGGCTGGTTCCGACCCACATGGTGCCGAGAAGAAGGCCAAGGGTGGCCGGGGGACTCAAGAGTTCCCCAATCAAAGGCCCATGACGAGGCGGACTCCCTCAAGACGAGGGAGGAGAGGACCTTCCCTGAGGAGGGAGAGAAGAAGAGGAAGGCTTCCCAATAGGGAGGCCAAGGGTCTAAGAGGGGAGGACTATCCCCCCGACAGCCGCCAACACCACTTGGGAGGAGGAGGGTTTTAAGGGGCCCCAAGAAGATCGTAAGTATCCATCCTGATATGCAATTTTTTCGGTCAAAGTGTCCCTAATGCCGATTCTATCCGTAGTCCACCATGATGATCCCCCGCTTCATCGAAGGGTCGGCCCGCCGGATGTGGATTCACTTCCGACCGCTTTCATTTCGGCGACGAGACGCCGAGGTGGGATCCGCAGAGGGACCCATCAGAGGGGCCCGGAGGCGCCCCGCTGCCTCCCGACTTTGTGCCGGATTACATTGGAACCCGAGGTTCCAGAGTCCGGCCGGGCCCTTCGAAGAAGGGCAAGACCGTGACACCGGCGATGGCCCATCCGGGGCACCGGATAATTTTTTGAGGCGCTTAAAGGCCTATCGAGGAAGAACACCGACTATCATGAGGAGTGATTCGTAGGTTCCCAAGAGCGGGCGACGGTCGCGCATTTCTAGCGGCTTTGAGGTAAGAAGTTAAAATTATGTAATGTAATACCGATAAAATGCCGATGCCGGGCCTTGTTCAAAGAAAAGCCGACCGAGGATCTAACAAGATATACGCAGGTTTCTTAAAATATGTCAATATGGGTTTGAAAGCCTTGCCTTACCGACCGACGGAGGTCGATGTTTAAAGCAGGATTTAGCGGTCCAGCAAGAGCTCGCCATGCGAAGAAGCAAGAGGACAAAGAAGATGAGTAACACCACTTTGAATAATTACCTTAGTAAAAGGATTTTGTGCAATAAAATTAACTTTGGGATTGCAGGGCCACAACGAGGTGGCAGCCCCCAAGGGGGGTCCCGTCAACGCAGCGGCGAACGGGCAGAGCGAGAAAAGCAGGAGGCAGGGAAGGGTAGCAAGAGCTCCATGCCCTCATGGAGAAGCATGAGAGTTTGGAGCGGAACTCCAAGACTCGAGAGTCCGAGCTTCCTCCTCGAAAGTGCCAAGTCGCCGGCCGAGGCCCGTAAGGCCCTTCAGAGGTTGAAGATGAAAGAAGATAGGGCGGTAAGGCATTTTTCATGCAAAGCAAGCATGTTAATGTAAACCACCGACACTTACCCGCATTCGAGCTCTTAGGCGAGCCCAGGGCCGATGCCGCCAAGATTCTATCGGGGCGAGGAGGGAGCTCGAAGGGAAGGTCTTCGTCTCAAGACCCGAGGCCGGACATCCGGGTTCCCCACCGGCAAGGTCGAACTCCACAAGGTAGCCGGGAGGCCATGAAGGGCCTATAGTGGCCGGCCGAAGCCATGCCCGGAGCTACTTTTGGCCGGCGGCGGCCGGCGGATGCGCCTCGGTGGAGGTCATCGAGCCCCCCCGATTGAAGGTGCTTGGGCCCTTGCTCGCAAAAGGTGCATTGGGGGGTTGATGCGAGAAGCTTTCACGGACCCACCGCCACCGGCAAGGAGTATCGCCACCAAATGTATTATAAACTGTCCTAAAGGGAGCCCGCGATATTTGGATGAGTGCCCTAAATGTAATCTTTGAGTAAACTCGCTATGTATTATCCTATGCGCTAAACTTTGCTCATGTGCACATTACAACGCTTGTTTAATTTAAAATATTACCTTCTATGCGGGCCCATAAAATCGAGAGATGGCAAGTCGTTTTCCCCCGAGCCACAAGTGCCGGGTGTTCGGATAAACTTGAGCACTCTTGTTCCCATTTTTGGGTCCATCTAGGAGGCGCCAACACAATGAACCCAAAACCGGACTTATAATGCTTGAACACTCTCACTTAGCCATAGAATTCTATAATTTTAATTTCGGCCCCCGGTATTCGAAGAACAACGGGCGCTATCCACGCCGCCGGACATTTCCAATTCGCGCGGCGTGAGTTTTAGGACCCAAAAGACCTCAACCAAATCATCGCCTTTATCATGTCGGCGTTAGCTTTTCCATCGAGGCGCCGCCTGCCAACCGGGCGAATCGCAGGGTTCTCCCAAAGGCCACCTTAGCCGGTGTAACGGAACATAAGGCACCAAAACGTGGGAGCCGCAAACCCAACTATTGACCCAAGACATGATTCGAGCCGATTCATATAATGCTATAAGTTCGGGGCCGACTTATGAAAGTGTTGGACTTATCACACCATAATGGGGAAATAAGCCCCGGGTATTAGGCCGCACTAAAATGTACGGATGCAAGATGTCATGTAATGGAAATATATATATATATATATAGCAAAAGTGCTGCATTATTTATTAAAGAAGGTCCTATGAGTGCGGATGACAGAAAAGGTAAGCAAGGGATTTGGACTAATTAAACATGTCCCTCCGGGGTGAGCTCGGACTTGGTGTATATAATTGAATTTAATGCTCGAATTGAGACCAAGAGTGTTCGTCACCTTTTTCTTCCCCGACGTTGATCATGAGTTCGGGTTCACCACGGAGGGCCCTCCGTTAACGGAGTCCTATTACACAAAGAAGGAAAATAAGAAAAAAAGGGGGGGCACACAGCCCCTTGTGTGGTCGAGCCGCACTGGGTCCATTGTGATCGTTCCCCCCCCCCGGTATTCCAAGGCGAATGATGTACGCGAGGGTTTTATTGCAATCATGCGGGGGGGGTTGGTGCCAGCCCTCCAGGGCCGTGGTCTTGGTTGGTATTGCCGAGCGGGATCCGCCGCTTAACGGCCGGATAGAATTGCCTTAAAAGGCTGCTTATACTTCGCCCAAGAGCCCCGATGTTCCTCCGCTCGGGGAGCGCCGATTCCCGCTGACCGTGATGACCCGCGAGGCCGCATCTTGAGCTTTAGGTATGCATATGCGGCACCCGCTGAATTTGCAAACGCGGTTCGCCCAAGCAGAGCGTGATAGCCGAAATGGGACTATGTCAAGATTAACTCTTCGCCCGAAATTACCCGGATTCCAAGACCACTTCCAATTGACCGGCCCGCATAATTGGCTTACACTGGTATGACACCTTTAAAGGTTGTCTTTGTAGGTTTAATCCTTGAGGGTCTATGCCCATCTTGCGACCGTATCCCGATAAAGGGGTTCAGACTACCCCGCCCATCGACTCGTGAGGTGAAATCCATCGCATTGGGTCTAGAACCACGCGCGAATCCTCCATGGCGATGCTAGTCGGATGGTTTCTTCGATCGAAAGTGATCGGACAAGAGGACCATGGATTGAACTTGGCGACGCTCCATCGCATAGACGCCCCTTAGTGCGCTTCCTCTCCTCTTGGGTATATGGGTTGCATAAATCATGTTCACCGTCCGCACTTGTGGGGGAAACCCTTCGTCTCTATTGTTCGGGCGGCGGCCCTCCTTGTCGCCCTGTTAGCCCCTTGTCATTGTTTTCGCAATTAACTTACCTTTTGAACACCCAGAATCTCTTTGGTGTGATTATGGCCGGGGTGCCGTATCCGCATAAGCGGTCGAGTATTCGGTCCAAATTGACGGACCCGAGTGGTTCTCTTGAATGGCCTTCCGCTGACCGGGTTTGGAGCCCGAATCCACCGTGACCCCTTCCTTTTGTCATCGCCAACGCGGCGCTTGTTTTGTTTCGACGTGACCGCCGTTGTTGTCCTTAGTATCCGGACCGCCGAATTTTACGGAGATTTTGCCGCGAAGCGTTTATCCTCTCCCCGCAAGCGGTCATTAATGATGTGAGGGCTGCCATGGATTTTTTTCCTCCCCGTGCCGCTAGCCATTCGTCGGGATGTTATGTTTGAAGGCTGCAAGGGCCTCCATCCCGGACAATGAATTTGGTTTTTTCTTTGTCAAGAACCGGTCCGTAATTGTCCGCCGATTCGTCGCTGTAATGATGTGGCTTAGGTCATCGCCCGTGGTTTAAGCGTTCTCGAAGTTGTCGAGGAATGCGTTCGGTCTTCCCAACACCCAATTGACTCGGGCCGTTTAGCCAATGCCGAGCTGGTCCTTTGCTTGAGGGAGATACTTGATGGCATGGAGATCATCGCCGGGCCAATGGATGTGAGAAGATAATCTTCGATCCAAATCGCGGGTCCCGCCATCGAGGATTCAATGTTTACGTTTAAACCCTTCGGGATTTGATGATCCATTACTGTTAGTGAAGCATAGCGGTGTGGCGCCCGATTGAGCAATATCACACGCAGCTCGAGAGGCCGGTCCGGTTCGCCCGCCGGGTTATTGTATCCGCGCGACGATTGCTATGGGTCGGGGCCACGGATCCGTAGATTGATCGATTGCCTTGCTTTGTCCTCCAATATATCTCGCAAGTCCCGCGCTCCTTGGCTTGCTTTTGGAGCGATGCCGGGACGGTCTTGGTTGGGGCCTGATTTTGTCACGACCACGGGTGGTCGGTCACCGGACGCCCGGGTGATGGAGGTATGTATGCCTCCTCTAATCGGGAGCAGCTTGCGCCTTGGGTAGCTTTGAGGGCGCTCGAACTTTTCGCCGCGAGGACCTCGGTCCATCGATCGCCACAGGTCCCGACGCTTGAAGCCCTGCTTTTTCTTTAGGCTGTTTGGGGGCGATAAGCCCCGCTTGAAACGCCTTGTTCGACGGGATCTCGGCACGATTTAATTCCATCGGAGGCTTGCTTCCCTTCGAGGGAGGCATATAGTTATAATCCTCAACCTTCGCCCGCCGCCTCTCGTGAGGGCTTGCTTCCATCCTCCCGCCCGAGTCTTCCGAGGGGTTATCTTCGGCTTGGGTTTATTATCTCCCGGCCGAATCTCCTTCTGCGGGCGGATTTAGAGCGCCCGACGGGGCTTGGGTTGTTTTTTAAAGAATCCCCGCTTTTTTTCCCCGCTTTTGGGGTGTCCACCATGTATATGTCGATGACAGGTGGTCTTCCGGCCCCGAGGGCGTTCCTTGCTCCCGATTGTCATCCATCGCCGATGTTTTGAGTCGAGTCAGCATGTCGGATCGCCGAAAGGCTACAAAGTGGGTGGTGGGTGGGCTCAATTTCTTCATCGTCAGATCCCAACCATCCCGCCATAGTCCCCAGACTCTCCCGATAACGAGATGCTTTTTAATTTAGGATGTCGCCAAAGCGAGGTTGGAAGATGTCCCGGCGGTGAATTCCATAACCGCGCCAATCCGAATTGATTGATAGGGCGGGAGGTTCGAGTCCGCAAGGAGTCCGCACCGGAATCACGAAGCGGGGACAAGATTAGCGGGTTTCCATCGCCGTTGAAGCCCCGAGGTGGTGTCCATCCACCGATCTCGATCTGGGCAACGGCCCGACAAAGGCCAAGCGGATTGGCACCACCAAGTCACCGTCGCGGGAGCAGATCATGCCCATCGTAATAGGGGCGGCTAGGCGGGCTCGAGCCTTTGAAGATCAAGTCCCGGACGCCCGGCCGTGAAGTTTAGATTTCCACCGACTCGACGCGGGGGAAGCGATCCGCCCAAATGGCTGAATTAGCCAAAGGCCGAATACGAAGATCGTCCGGGAGAAAAGTCTCACCCGGGCAACGTTGTTGGTTGAAGATGCCATCGAGCCTATCGGTGACGACAGAGCAACTCTCAATGAAAGCACCAATGTCGGTGTCAAACCGCGGATCTCGGTGGGGGTCCCGAACTAGGCCTAGGCGGATGGTAACAGGAGACGAGGGACATGATGTTTTACCCGGTTCGCCCTCTCGATGGAGGTAAACCCACGCCCCGCTTGATTAATATTGATGATATGGGTAGTACAAGAGGGATCTACCACGAGATCAAGGAGGCTAAACCCAAAGCTAGCCTATGGTATGATTGTTGTAATGTATGTTGTGTCCCACGGACTAAAGCCCTCCGGTTTATATAGACACCGGAGGAGGCTATGGTTACACGAGTCGGTTACAATGGTAGGAGATCTACATATCCGACGCCAATCTTGCCTTCCACGCCAAGGAAAGTCCCATCCGGACACGGACGGAGTCTTCAATCTTGTATCTTAGTCTTGGAGTCCGGACGATGATAATCCGGTCCGGACACCCCTAGTCCAGACTCCTCGATTCCATGTATGAAAATCAAGTTTGGAACTTGGTTGATCCTCTAGAGGGTGGAAATCCATACAATGTAAATGGATTTCAAAATAAAAACGAATGCGATGGTAATAAAATCATCTACAAAGAAAGACTAGTTAGAAAGGATTTTCGCAAGTTGAGGGAGTTTATTAAGATGAAACTTTCTCCAAAGAATAATGCTAAAGTCCGTGATTGGGATGGCTATAGCTGCATATTTCAATTATGAGATATGGCGATGGATGTCAAAACGCTTTCCTAAATGGAAATTGTAAAGAGGATGTATACATGATATAACCGAAGATTTTTATTCGGATTCAAAAAAAAATCAATCTATAGTTTGAAGCAAGCATCAAGGAGCCGCATCAACGCTTTGATGAAGTAGTAAAGAGTTTGGCTTCATTGAAAATGATGAAGAAGCTTGTGTACAAGAAGTTTAGGGAGCTATGTAGTATTTCTAATATTATATGTGGATGGCATATTGTTGATTGGGAATGATACTAAGTATCCCGTCACAATAAAAGACTATTTAAAGAGTGTGTTTTCAATGAAATACTTAGGTGAAGCTGCATATATATTGTGCATAAAGATCTATAGAGATAAATCAAGACGCCTAATAACACTAAGTCAAAACAGGCATTAACGAGGTTTTAAAAGGTTTAAAATAGAGAATGTAAAGAAAGGTTTTCTCCCAATGTCACCGGGCGAACACTTAGCATAAATCAATGTCCGGAGAAAGAATGAGTGAGTGCATATGAGTGGAGTACCATATGGCTTTGCTATTGGCTCCATCATGTATGCTATGATATGTACTAGACCATATGTTTTTATGTGCTAAGTGTTAGTTGCGTATACCAGAGTGATCTAGGATTGGCTCATTGGACAACAATTAAGAATATTCTTAAGTAACTTAGAAGAACAAAGGATATGCTCCTTGTTTATGGAGGGATGAAGAATTGCCTAAATGGTTACACCGATGCAAGTTTCATGACTGATATAGATGACTATAAATCTCAATCAGGTTTGTTTTTACACTTAATGGTGGTTGGGTTGTTTGAAGAGTTTCAAACAAAACACTATTGCGATTCTATGACGTAAGCATAGTATATTGTGGTTTTGGAAGCTTCAAAGGAGGCGCTCGATTAACAAGTTTTTGAAGAAATTGGTGTTTCCCAAGTGTGATGAATCCAATGGCCCTCTATTGTGATAATAGTTGCCAAGCAAAGGAACAAAGATCACACATGACACCGAAATTGAACGAAGTTTCACATTGTTGGACAATATGTTGAGAAGGGCTATTTTAAGATTCTCAAGATTACCATAGATTTGAATGTGTGACAACCAATGACGAAGGCTCTACCATGAGCAAAGCATGAGCAACACCGGATAGCCATAGGTGTTAGAGATCAAACTAAATTATTCACTTAGAGTTTTTATTGTATGCTATAACGCTATGATCCCGAATATGCGATTTAGTGGAAAACTCATATGCACGTATGGAATGATAAATGTGAAATAAAAGGTTCCTACTCTTGCCTGGGACTAGCATAAGAGTTGTTGGTGATCACATTTCCGGATCCGAGGATATTCAACATTGAGATTATGATGTTAGAAGAACGATCATATTGAACCGACGCAATCTTGTTTGTTAATTGAGTTAATATTGTCTACATTCAATTGTAATAACATGGAGTGTTAACTTATGAAATTGCTTAGACCATGAGAGTATCATGGTCACTTCTACCGTATAGTGGGCTTTGAGGTTGTGCTACCTTGAGCTTTGTTGGTTTTTCCCTTGGAGGAAAGGTGATGCAGAAAGTAGAGATACATATTTCCCCGCTAAGAACCAAGGTTAATCCAAAGGGAGGAACACACAAGCCCCCAATGATTTCACCTACACAAAAAATAAATACTTGCACCAAACGACAAAAGGGGTTTCAATCCCTTCATGGTTACTTGCAAGGATGAGATCCGATAGAGTTAGGTATAAGATAAGTAAAAGTGCAAAATAAAGTAAAGGTAAATAAATTGCAGCATGGTAATTTTTTGTGTTTTGATTTTATAGATCTGAAAATAATATGATAAATATAGAACTGGGGCCATAGTTTTCACTAGAGGTTTTTATTGAAAGAACGCATGGGCAAACAGAACCGAGCAATTGATAGAAAAGCGCAGTTATGATGATATCCAAGGAAATGATCATGAATATAGGCATCACGTCCTGACAAGTAAACCGACCGCCTGATCTACTACTATTACTCTACACATCGACCGCTATCCAAATGCATCTAGTGTATTAAGTTGACAAGAACGAGTAACGCCAAGTAAGATGACTTGATGTAGAGGATAGATCCAATCAATATGAATAAACCCCACAATTTTATCCTTAATGACAACAATAGAAATATGTGCCCGCTACCCTTTTCGTCACTAGGTGAGGACACCCAAGATTGAACCCATTATAAAGCACCTCACCCCATTGCAAGAAAAATCAATTTTGTCCAAACCAAACAATAGGCCGAGAGAAATACAAAGCTATCTTAATCATGCATAAAGAGTTCAGAGAAGACTCAAATAATATCCATAGATAATCTGATCATAAATCCACAACTCATCGGATCTCAACAAACACACCGCAAAAGAAGATTACATTGAATAGATCTCCTAGAACATCGAGGAGACCATTGTATTGAAGATCAAAGAGAGAGAATAAGCCATCTAGCTAATAGGTATGGACCCATAGGTCTATGGTAAATTACTCCACATCATTGAAAGGGCATCAAGGTTGATGTATAAGCCCTCCATGATCAAACCCTCCCAGAGTGCCGTAAAAGGCCCCAAGATGGGATCTCATGACAAGGCTTTGGCGAAAAAGTATTTTTTGGGTGCCTTTGGTATACGGGGAATACTTTGGTATTTATAGAGAAAGATTACAGGGGAGCATTAGGGGCCCACAGCCCGAGCCTCTAGGGCGCCCCCAAGCTTGTTGCCAACCGTGCCCTCCGACCTCCGGTTCCTCCGGTCTTCCGTCCAAGAAAAATCCTCAAAAGGTTTCGCTTGTTTGGTATTGATTTTCCGAAAAGACGAAAACAAGGAAAAAACAACAACTCACACTTGGCACTAGGTTAAAAGGTTAGTCCCAAAAGTGATAATAAATAGCATAATAATGCATATAAAACATCCAAGATGGATAATATAATATCATGGAACAATAAAAATTATAGATACATTGAGACGATCAAGCATCCCCAAGCTTAATTCCTGATGTCCTCGAGTAGGTAAATGATAAAACAGAATTTTGATGGAGTGCTACCTAACATGTTTATGAAGTAATCTATCTTTATGTGGCATGAATATTCAGATCCATAAGATTCAAAACAAAAGTTTAATATTGACATAAAACAATAATACTTCAACGATACTAAAAAGCAATCATGTCGTTCAAAATATCATGGCTAAAGAAAGTTAACCCTACAAATTCATATAGTCTTTTGCTCCATCTTCTTAACACAAAGTATTTATCATGCACAACCCCAATGACAAGCCAAGCAATTGGTTCATACTTTTTAATGCGCTTCATCTTTTTCAACTCTCACATAATACATGAGCGTGAGCAATGGATATAGCACTATGGGCGGAATAGAAGGGGTAGTAGACAAAAAGGAGAAAGACATTCTCACATCAACTAGGCAAATTAATAGGTATGGAGATGCCCATCAATTGATATCGATGTGAGTGAGTAGGGATTGCCATGCAATGGATGCACTAGAGTTATAAGTGTATGAAAGCTCAAGAAAACTAAGTGGGTGCACATCCAACTTCATTGCTCATGAAGACCACAGCAATAGGAAGCCAAGCAATTGAATATACAAGCCAATTTCTATAATGAAAAATTCCGCTAGTAATATATGAAAGTGGCAAAATAGGAGACTCTCTATCATGAAGAACATGGTGCTAATTTGAAAGCACAAGTGTGGAAAAGGATAGTAACATTGTTCCTTCTCTTTTTTCTCTCATTTTATTTTTTATTTTTATTTTGTTGGGAACTTTGGCATCTTTTTTTTGGGCCTTTCCTTTTTCCCTCACATGGGACAATGTTCCAAAATGATGATCATCACACTTTTATTTACTTAGAACCGGATTAAAATTCAATACTTGAAAAAGATATGACTCTATATGAATGCCTCAATAGTGTACTAGGTGTGCAATGATCTAGCATGACATGTAAAAAACATGATCGATGGCCAAGTCACAAATACTATGCCAACTACATGATCATGAAAAGCAATATGACAATGATGGTTTGTGTATGATAAAACGGAACGGTGGAAGTTCCGTGGCAATATATCTCGAATGGCTATGGAAATGCCATAATAGGTAGGTATTTGTTTTGAGGAAAGGTATAAGGAGGGTTTAATGCACCCAAAAAGTTGCCGACTAGAGTGGGTAGCAAAGGTGGAAGGGTGAGAGGCGATAATCCATGGACTCAACATTAGTCATAAAGAACTCACATGCTTATTGGAAAAGTTTATTAGCCCTAAGAAAAGTACTACTACGAATGCTCCTAGGGGGATAGATTGGTAGGAAAAGACCATTGCTCATCCCCGACGGCCACTCATAAGGAAGACAATCAATAATAAATCATGCTCCAATTTCAACGCACAATGAGCACCACACGCATGCTTGGAGTCACAAACCTTAACACAAGTATTCTTACTAAACCAAAACTACTAACTAGCATGACTCTAATATCACCATCTTTATATCTCAAAACAAATGCAAGGAAACAAACTTTCATATATTCAAGAATTTCATGAAAGTGTTTATTATATCCCTCTTGAATACCCATCATAAGGACTAAATTCATAACCTAAGAAAATTGCCATACTATTTATAAGACTCTCAAAATAATATAAGTAAAGCATGATATTTCATCAATTTCTTCAAAATATAACCACCCCGTTTCAAAAGAGATAAGTGAAGCACTAGAGCAACGCCTAGCTCAAAAGATATAAGGGACATAGAGTATTCTAATAAATTCAATTAATGTGTTTCTCCAAAGGTGTGCACAAAAGGATGATTATGGAAAACTAAAAGCAAATAAAGCAAATACTCATATAATACAAGACGCCCAATCAAAACACATATCTTGTAGTGAATAAAAATATAGCCTCAAGTAATTTAGATGGTTTGTAGAAAGAAGAGGGATGCCATCCAGCCATCCCCAAGCTTAGATGCTTGGTCTTTTTAGTATTGCCTTGGGGTGCCTTGTTATCCCCATGCTTACTCTTTCCACTCCTTATTCCTTATCCATCACATTCACCCAAAACTTGAAAAACAACAAAAATAACAAAACCGGAGCCCATATATAATAAAACAAAACCATTTAGGACGTTGAAATATTCCAATTTTAAATTATATAACTGTTTTAATTCACCATGGCAACCCCGTTACCCATAGATTATCAAAACAAGAAACAATTATGAAAAAATTTAAAATTTAAACACTTAAGAGAAATTGCCCATATTTATAAAAATATTCAAACATTAAAAATAAATTTGTAACAATCTTGTGTAAAAAATTCATAATTAAAACATTTTTTTAATTTACAAAATTAATGGGCACAAAGTTCATTTTAATGAATTAAATCAACTTATATAATCACCCCAAAGGTCTACTTGGCAAAACACAATTAAAACTCTTAAACACAATCATAACAGAATATAATTCATATTTTTGAAAAACTAATCAAAACAAGAAAACAAAAATAAATTTTCCTCCCAAAAGTTTTGTTTTAGCCCCACACATAGCATACATCTATATTATCTTTTTTAATATAATTCCCTCATAAAGTTAATCAACTAATTTTTTTTTAAGTTTTCAGGCCCCCTTAATGGGTTGAAAAAGCCTTTTTTATATCAATTATTACCAATGTTCAAGGAAATCTACCAAGAAATGGGCATGTAGGTTGAACTAAAAGAACAATAAATTTACCCCAATTCCATTTAACAATAAGAACATAATTAATTCTTCCCTAGGTTTTAAAGTGAACCCTTACAAATAAAAACAAACCAAGTTTATGGAAACCAACAATCACTAAAGTTTTTGGAATAGGGACATGCTAGCACCCCAATCAAAAACTACCTCATAATATTTAATTTAATCTTAATAGTGGTTCCCATTATACAAAGCTTAGGACTAAACTTTAACTCAATTTTCTTAAAATTTCACATGCATAATTTTTAGTAAAACCTTATTTTATTTAAGATGAGGTAATTAAATTTCAAAAGGAAATACATAATAAAGAACTTGCTAGTTAAAGTCCTTGAAACCAAAATGGGTTCCTACAAATTTTACCCCCAATCCCATTTTATCAATTTTTGTTATGACAACCCTAAATTATTGGGAGCCTTTAGATAAAGTTGAATTCTCCATCCTTTTCATAAATTTTTATTAACAAAAAAGATTTTTGAGCCACCAATACTTTAAATTTATAGGTTATCCAAAACAAAAGAACTCTTTTCTACCAATTTTCTTAGTGATTCTAGAAATTTTTTATTCATTAAAATTAGAATAGATTTTAAAACTCATTTTCAAGTTGGGTGGTATAATAATCTTAAAGGAAAATCTTGAGAAACATCAACTTTTCCAAACCATCAATTTAAGGAATTTTCCACCATGGAAAAAACTTTTAGAATTAATAAATCTTTAACAATTCTCAAGATAGAGGGTATCTTATTAAATTTCCTAAAATTGTTTATAATTACCATAATTATTAGAGGAATTGTGGAAGGCCTAATTAAAATTCCTTTTATAGTGTTAACCAAAATTTTCCTACCAACAAAATTCACACCAAGACAACACCAAGCCGGAAAAAGGCATATAATTAGGATTGAAGGAGATTTGCAGAATAGTTTATGAGTTATATTTTCCCTAAAAGAAATGTCTTCAAAGCTGCATTTTTTGAAGATTTTGGTATGCCAAAGAGAATAATTTTCCATAATATTATAAGGAGTTTGACTTCCCAATTTGATTTCCAAAATACCCGCAAATAAAAGTTTCTAGATGCAAAATTAATCCAAAGATAATTTTTTTTGTATGATCACCATAAACTTAAACCATGATAGGGAAATTTCTTACTTAACTTCATTTCCCAAGATTGTGAAACATGTTCATGATAAGATATCTTAGGGAGGAAAATATTGGAGATAAAACATCCTTAACCTTACCATAATCAATACTATTTTTAGGCAAATGTAAACCAAGTTTCCCATTTCGGAGGAAACGAAACAATTCAACTTAACGATATCATTAGACATTTTTTTTTTGCATTACAAATTCAATCAAATATTAAGAGGGAGAACATCTTCATTGGACACCCCAAAATTGTTCTTTCAAACAAGATTCAACAAAGTGGCTTAATTTCAAAGTTCCGCACTGGGTGGGTGAAGAAGTACTAATAAAATCTTTTTTAGGTTGGAAAATCACCCAACTTAGTTTTTTTGAAATTACAAAGCCAAAGCCACAAGCCAAAAAGAAAACGAAAAGATAACAAAAAGAACAAATAAAAGGCAAATATTTTGTTTTTTTCGTTTGAATGGAGGAGAGGAAAACGAGAGGCAAAGCCAAAAATGGTCAAGAGTGGGTTTATGTAGGTTTGGTGGCGTGTAATCCTCCCAACCGTGAAAACCCTCCGGTCCTTAGAAGGGTTTAAAAGTTTTCCTTAATTAATAAATAAGGGGGAATGCAAAGAATGTTTTTACCTAATTTCCCAACAAAAAATGTCAATTTTAAAAATTAAATTAAATTATTTTTATTTTTATAATGATAAATGTTTATTATTCATGTAGAATTGTATTAAACATAATACTGTAATCATAACAAACATAGTGTACAAGAGTTACGACAGTATTGATAAAGATGGTTTGTTTCCTAACCATGACATGAGTTTCAGAATGGATCACACAAGGAGAATGATGTATCATACCATTGTTGCTTAGACTTATCATTTATTTTGCTTTGTTTTTAGATTATAATGTTCCATGATTAGATTATGCCTCCATTTACCGGAAAAATTTTGTTCCCAAAGCACAACGTGAATCGGTGATTATAACCAAACGGTTCAATACAGTTGATCCCGATCTCTTATTGAGGGCCCCTAATAATCCATGAATCATAGGGGCCCCTGTCCTACCGCCCCTTTGATGTAATTCCTAAACTCGGCCGGAGGAGTTCAACCCAAGTAACTTAAACCGGACGGGCCTTTTAACTTATGGCGGTCGTAAAATAACTCATAAAAGGTTTAACCTTCAATTTCCCAGAGGGTCTGGCCCTCCCTCCTCTATGCTCACCAATTTTAAGGGGTTTTTTAAATTACTAGTAACAAAGGCTCCGAGCCAAATTTATCAGAGAATCAGAGTGAAACAATATTGGGGCATACAATCAATGCTTCCAACAGAACGGTTCGGCGGTATTGTTGGATGAACCACCAACGCCAAGCACCAAGATGCTAAACCCGGTTTTGGTAGGTGGGGGTTTCAATTTCTCCAATTTATTAAGATGGGTACCCTCCAGAAGGAAACGCACTTACTTACGAATACATTGTGGTTTTGATATAAAACTTCCTACCAAGCCCATAAAACTTCACAAAAAGTAGAGGATTCAAGTTTTTGCGGGCATGTTGTATTATAGGCAAACGTGTGTATAATTGAGAGAGATAAGTTTTGTAACCAAAGTTATTAAAGGAGGGAATGGTTGGTTAGAGCAACAACATGTAATTTCTTTATTTACCAAGGAGCGTAGGAGAAGCAAAGGTGGCTAAAGACAAAAGGGCTACATGGAATCAAGTGTCCCTGACGAGGGACCATACGGTGTTTCGAGATGGAGATCACAAGCACAAATATAGGCCTTCAATCATTAATTTTTGCTTGAGTTTTCCATGCACAGTTTGTTGAGGTAGATTAAAATACCTAGAAATTTCAAGGAAAGTGTTTATGGTACACCGGAAATTTTCAGCCCAGGGTGGTTCCCTTCGTAAATCAACGGGCAAAAAGTTGGTGGTCTCAAAGAAACGAAGCCTGTAAAACCGATCGAAGCGTAAGAAGAACTCAAAGAAGTTGCCGCCCGCCATGATCATCGGATAACCTATACCGAATCTTGTTGTAGTAATTGAGCCACGAGGACTCAAAGAATCCCATTACCATGGGTATCAAGACTAGCAAAGCTTAATGGGAAAGGAAGGGGTAAAGTGGTGAGGTTCAAAGCGACTAAGCATGATATGGTGGCTAACATACGCAAATGAGAGCAGAAGAGAAGCAAAGGAACGGTCGTGAACTAGCAATGATCAAGAGGTGATCCCGAACACCTACTTATGTCAAACATAACACGTAAACCGTGTTCACTTCCGGACCACCGAGAAGAGACCATCACGGCTACACACGCGTTGATGCCTTTAAATTCGGATCTGTGTCAAGTTATCTACAACCGACATTAACAAATTCCCATCTCACATAACCACGGCACGGCTCTCGAAAAGTTTAAACCTGCAGGGTGTCCTAACTTAGCCCATGACAAGCTCGCGATCAACGAAGGAATAGACCTTCTCCCGAAGACCCGATCACCCTAATCCCGCACAAGACATTTCGACAATGGTAAAACAAGACCAGCAAGACCTCCCGCGTGCCGACATCCCGATAGTAGCCCAGATCTCGCCTCGCCACGACCAATGAGCAGTCCGATAACTAAAACCAGACCTCAAGTTTCCGAGGGGCGCGCAAAGGGTTCTAGTTTGGACCAACACTTAGACAAGCATTGGCCCGGGGCTGAATAAAGATGACCCTTATTACTCCCAAGGGAAATATAGGTGGTGGTGAGGCAAATGGTAAAACCAATGTTGGGCCTTGCGGACAAGTTTTATTCAAAGCGAACCGTAGGGGTCCCATAAATCACCCGACCGCAGGAACGCAAAATCCGGAACATAACACCGGTATGACGGAAACTAGGCGGCAAGAGGAACAAACACTGCATAAGGCCTAGCCTTCCACCCTTTACCAAATATATAGATGCATTAATAATATAAGAGATATTGTGATATCCCAACCAAAATCCTGTCCAACATGGAGAAATCTTCAACTTCACCTGCAACTAGCAACGCTATAAGAGAGGCTGAGCAAAGCGGTAACATAGCCAAGCAATGGTTTGCATAGGAAAGGTGTCAAAGGTTAGAGGTTCATGGCAATATGGGATGGCTTGATAAAAGTAATAGGTAGGCAGATAGCGATAGAACGAAGCAACTAGCATAGCAATGATAGTAGTGAGATCCAGGGTAGCGTCATCTTGCCCGAAATCCCGCAAGGAAGAAGAACGAGTCCATGAAGAAGATGAAGCCACGAAGACGAACCACATCGTAGATTTAACGATCCTCACGATCGCAACAAACGGGAACTATCGAGAAGAAGCAACAACATAGTAAACACACCACACATAGACAAGACATGATGCACAACAAGCATGATGCATGAGAAAGCTAGATGAGGCTAATCATGGCAAGAGATGATGCAAACAAGAACAACACATCAAGGCAAGTTTAAATGAGGCGAACAACATATAACAATTCCTAAAGTCCTCATATGCATATTTCGAAATTGGTCCAGAACTGAATAAACCTTATGTTAAAGTTGTTAAACAGCAAGTTAAAGATGCACCAAGATGACCTACACGAAATTCTAGTCAAGTTACATATAAAGTTCATTAGATTCGAGCTACGGCCTAGAAGATATGAGCAAAAAGTTAATGGCATTGATGCAAAATGCACCCAAACATCAAGCAAACACCTCAAAACAATGATGCAACATGATAATATGAAACTACATGCAAAATCAAGCAAGTTTCATATAGAGCACATTCAAAACGGAGCAACGGTGCAACACATGCACACTATACAAGTCATAACAACAATCCCATAACAAAGAATCAGGCATCTTGCAAGCATCAAAACAATAAGCTACAGCACCCCAACATAATAACAAAAGGCATGGGCATGAAGCACTGGTAAAGCATATCAAAACATGAACACTGAGCTATCTCCAGAAACAACTAGAACATGCTCAAAAAGACATGGAGATATTGCAAATAAAACAGCTTAGACTTTAGCGTAAATAACATCAAAGTTGCAATGTTTAGAGCTATCAAACAACATGTTACAGAACTTATCATGGCAAACAAAGTCATGGCATGAATCTACTAAAAGCATAGATCAAAAGTCCCATCGACCATGAGCCAAAAACGATAGAAAATATGATGGCACGCATTAAACATGGCAAGTTATATGAGATTCAAACATGGGTAAAACAACAATAAGTAGGCATGTTGGTGAGCTTGAACCACTCACCACAGAGCAATACATGGCATGGCAAGGCAACCAACAGTAATAAGGCATGTTTGTGAAGCTATAAATGGCAAGAGCAAGTTCATAGGGTGCATGGATCACTAGCAAAACACATGGGAACAAGTGAACTTAATGTAAACAGGCTGACAGCAACATTTTCAAGCAACTTTAGAGCAAGATTACAACATGTTCTAGCAGGCTATAATTGCAACCAAGGGCATGAATGGATATAGAAAGACATGTAGATCAAAACATGTTTATAGAGCATCTCCATTAAGCACCAAATGACTTGTAGAAGCATGTTAACATAGCAACAAAATATAACAGACCGCAGAGAAAAAGCAACAACAATCGCCCAACTTAGCAAGCTTGATACACTCAGAACACAACTCACAAAATACATGGTTGGCACCCTGAAAGATGGCATGGCCTAGATCAACATACATGTAGACATCAACCTCATAGGATGCACACATCAATCATGGCAAAATGATAAATGAGCAAGTTATAACAGCCAGCAGATTAACATCAACATGCACTCTTCCAACAGATTTCGCATCAAGATGAACTCAAATTAATATGATGCAATGTAATGAAATGATCTACTGCCGAGGCTAACAATTTGACATATCACACGCGCAAAACGGAGCTCCGGATGTAGAGATGTGAAGATGATGAATATTTATGCAATAAACGGGACTTTGGCGTTGAAGTCAACCTTGAGCTGGATCTAGATCCGGGCGTTCCTAAGGTCGACCGGAGCAACCACGGAGCCGGGAGGAAGATGCCGGAGAGGGCGCGAGGAGGCGGCCCTGGGCGAGGGACGCCGGATTCGCCGGAGGGCGCGCCAGCCGAAGGGCGGGCGCGGCGCGGCTGGCGAAGGGCGGCGGGCGCCGAGCGGATCGACCCGGCTGGCGCGGTGCAGGCCGAGGTGGGAGGCGAGGGGACTGCGCGGGCGAGGGCGAGGCTGGCGCGGCGGCGAAGCGAAGGTCGGCCAGGCGGCGCGGCGGAGGTGCCGGGCGGCGGGCGGCGGCACCGACGGCGGCCGCTGCCGCGGAGACGGACCGGCGGCGGCGGGCGGCCGGAGCCGAGATGCGGGCGGCGGCAGGGAGTAGGGCGCTGGGCGAGCTGCTGGCTGGGCGAAGCCGCGGCGCGGGCGGGCCGCACGCGCGGCTGCGACGCGAGGGGCGGCGCGGCGGGATTCGCCGGGACGGCGGTGGATGTGTCCGTCCGTCCGGACATGTCCGGCAAGGAAGGGAAAATCTAGGGTTCGGGGATCATCAGAATTTTCGGAGGGCTATTTATAGGTAGAGGGAGCTAGGAGAGTCCAAATGAGGAGCGGTTTCAGCCAGCGATCGTGGATCGAACGACCGAGAGCATGGAGGGAGTTTGGTGGTTTTGGGCAACTTTGGAAGGTGTTGGGCTGCAAACAAAAGAGGGCTTTAATTCGTTAACTGCTGAGTACCAAACGAGCTCCAAATGGCACGAACTTGACAAAGGTTCACCGGTGCTATACCAAGGTCGCTGGCAAACCTCGGCCATTCCGAGAAAGTTTAATACCCACTCACAAAAGGAGAGAAGAAGGGGACGCCGGGTGACATAGGAGTGCCGGATTGCAAAGCGGACAACGGGGAAAAGGCTCGGATGCATGAGACGAACACGTATGCCAAATGAGATGCATATGATGACATGATATGGAATGCGATGATGACATGGCAAAGTGCAACACGCAAGCAAATGACATGGCAACACGATTTAATAACCGCGTACACCGGCGATCGAATCCCGGGCGTTATATATAGTAGATATGATCAACATAGTGATGTTCACCATTGAAAACTACTCCATCTCACGGATGATCGGACATGGTTTAGTTGATTTGGATCATGTGATCACTTAGATGATTAGAGGGATGTCTATCTAAGTGGGAGTTCTTAAGTAATATGTCCTTGATATAATTTTGCAAATAATGTTGTAGATCAATAGCTCGTTTTGCTTCCCTATGTTTTTATTTTTATATGCTCCTAGAGAAAAAATATGTTGAAAGATGATAGTAGCAATGATGGATTGGATCCGTGATCCAGGATTACCTCGTTGCAGTAAGAATTATGTCCTTGATGCACCGCTAGGTGATGTAACCATGCGAGCGTATGCGACGTTATGAATGTTTGGCTAGCTCAATATGATGACTACTTGATAGTTTAGTGCACCATGCTTAACGGCCGTAATCGGACTTCAAAGACGTTGAACATCATGGACCATATGAGATGTTCCAGAGTTGAAGTTAATATTTCAAGCAAATACCGAGTTGAGAATATGAAGTCTCCAACAAGTTCTATAGCTAAAAGATGGAGGAGAATTGCTCAACTAGGCGATGTGCTCGATTGTCTTACTACAATCACTTGAATCAAGTGGGAGTTAATGTTCCAAGATAGTGATTGACAGACTTTAGTCACCATCACCAAGTTAGTAGAACTGTGATGAACTATAGTATGCAAGGATGACGAAAATGATTCCAGATCTTCGTGATGGTGAAATTAATGAAGGTAGAAATCAAGAAAGAACATAAAGTGTTGATGATTGACAAGAT
>JAHHZJ010001176.1:0-22365 GCA_021437245.1 Aegilops speltoides | reverse complement strand
CACTTTCTCACTCTTCTCTCTTTGGTTGGTGGCTTGTTTGTCGGCTATCACTTGACTAGGAGACATGGGTCGTAGGACATATTCTTTGCCTTTCATCTTGAAGCTATAGTGGTTTGTACGCCCATTGTGGTAGACACCACGTTCAAATTGTCATGGCCGACCAAGGAGGAGGTGGCAAACGGTCATTGGGACCACATCACACTCCAAAGTGTCCTCATATGCACCGATTTTGAAGGATACTTGGACCGTATGCTCAACTCGTATAGTGCCGGAGTCACTTGGCCATTGAACCTTGTATGGTTGCGGATGCTTCTTCTTGACCAATTGGAGCTTGGAGCATAGTTCTTCGCTTGCCAAGTTGTGGCAACTACCTCCATCGATGATGACCTTGATGGATCTCCCATTGATGCCGGCCTTTGTGTGGAAGATGTGGCATCGTTGGTCTTCTTCTTGGTGATGTTGAAGTGTCAAGACTTTGGAGACAACAAGAGCGGGCTTGTATCTTCATCGCAAAAGACTTGATCATCTTCATCCTCGTTGATGCGCCGTGCATGGCCACTTGCTCAATAGCGCTCATTTCGCCTTCACTCATTGAGTCGAGGTGCCATCGTCGTTGAGTATCATGGTGCGCTTGTTGGTGCATTCATATGACTTGTGGCCTCGGCCGCCGCAAGTAAAACACTTGAAGGAGCTTGTCTTGACGGTCTCATCGGTTGGAGTAGATGATGAAACACGCGGCTTGTAGTTGCTTGTAGTAGGAGGAGGATGACTTGAACTTGTAGAAGTTTTCTTATAACTTTACTTGTCGTCGTTGCTTGGAAAAGACTTGGTTGATGTCGAAGTTGGAGTAGTTGTTGAAGCTTGGTTGTTGGAGAGGCCGTATGTCTTGGCTGAGTACTTGGCGTACTTGAAGTCATCTTGCACTTGTCGTTCCGCCTTTGTAGCTTGATGCACGAGCTCAATGAGGTTGGAGTAGGGTTGGAAATCGGCGATCTTCTTGATGGGATGGTTGAGGCCATTCAAGAATCGTGCCATTGTTTGTTCATCATCCTCCGTGACATTGGCTCGAATCATGGCAATCTCCATTTCCTTGTAGTATTCTTCAACACTCTTTGTTCCTTGCTTGAGGAGTTGTAGCTTCTTGAAGAGATCACGGTTGTAGTAGGTGGGCACAAAGCGTGCTCTCATGAGCTCCTTCATTTGAGCCCAAGTGGTGATTGGAGGTTCACCTCTTGCTTGTCGGCGCTCAAGGACTTGTTCCCACCATATGAGCACATAGTCTTGGAACTCAAGTGATGCCATAGCGATCTTCTTTTCTTCATCATAGTTGTGCAAACGAAAGATTTTGTCGACCTTCAATGCCCATGAGAGGTATTCTTCGGGATCATTGGTTCCATTGAACTTGGGCATTGTGAACTTGAGCTTGCCATAGCGATGTTCTTCATTGTTTTGAGGTCGATGTTGATGATGACGTTCTTGACGTGGAGGGTAATCATCCTCATGTTGCTTTGGCAAGGAGGAAGTCCATGATCAACTTGCTCTTGTTGACCTTGAGGTTGAGGATGAGCTTGTGGGGCTTGGCGTTGCGCACGTGGATGGTAGTTCCTCTCTTGTATTTCTTCTCGAAGGGCTTCCTCTTGATTGCGCCTTTCGCGATTGCGGTTGGCGAGAGCTCGACTTGATGCTTGAAGGGTGCGTTCCGCCTCAAGAGCTTGTGCTTCTCGTTGTTGTTGAAGAAGTTGAGCCTCGGCGTCTTGTTGCTCTTGGTGTAGGCGCTCTCGTTCTTGTTCTTGTTGGTGACGAAGGCGTTGTCGTTTTGAGCTTGAGCAAACGCCATTTGGCTCGATTGAGGACGAGGAACTTCTTCATCGACTTGCTCTTGGAGATTCTTGTCGGTAGTGGGTTGCGAGATGCATGACGGTCTTGACGCTGCTGCTCAACGAAGAATGTTCGATGACGGTGTACTTGTGTCGGAGAAGGAGTCGCTTGAGTGGCGACTTGAGTGGCTCCGCCTTGAGTGTGAAGAGGTAGAAGTACGCGGTTCACCAACAAGGCGCGGATCTCGCCCATTCTTGCATCGTTTCTTTCTTGTGCGCTACGAGTTTGTTGTCGGTAATCGCGTGTACGCTTCTCGAGAGTCGCAAGTCGGTGGAGAGGTTGTCGATCGTTCGCTCATTGCTTGTTGCTCTTGATGGAGAGCTCGTTCGCGCCAAAGAGGTGGCTCTTGGTGACGTATAATGACATGTCGTCGTCTTGCTCGATGAATAGTGGATTTGCAGAAGAACTTGGCCTATCCATCATTTCAAGCAAATTGTGAGTGGTAGAAGGAGAAGAATGAATACCAATGTACCTTTGACCGAAGTTGAAGATGAATCAAGTTCACTCAAATGCGGACAATGAAATAACACTATTGGTACCGATCCTTGTCGATTCTCACACCTACACAAGTAAAAGCTTTTGGTGGAGCTTGGTTAGGATGGTGGCACAAAATTGATTGCAATTGTTAGCTTGACTCAAAAATGTTGAAGAAGATGGTGGATGGTGGCACAAGTAAAAGCTTTTGGTGGAACAATCAATTTTGTGCCACCATCCTAACCAAGCTCCACCAAAAGCTTTTACTTGTGTAGGTGTGAGAATCGAAAAGGATCGGTACCAATAGTGCTATTTCATTGTCCGCATTCGAGTGAACTTGATTCATCATCAACTTCGGTCAAAGGTACATTGGTATTCATTCTTCTCCTTCTACCACTCACAATTTGCTTGAAATGATGGATAGGCTGTTCTTCTATTAAATCCACTCTTCATCGAAAGCAAGACGACGACATGTCATCATATCGTCACCAAGAGCCACCTCTTTGGCGCCGATAGAGGCAAAGGTGTCCCGCCTTTCGATGAGATGGTGGATTTTCGCTTTGGTGGAAGTCGACTTTGACGATCCGACTACGAAGCGTCGCGAGGACGCCGCGCTTTAGCAATCGCTAAACCAACTCCGAGAGGTTATTGACCACGCCGAGCACGATCAACTCGACCACGAGGGTCTATTTCGCGAGCAAACGAAGAACAAGCAAGAAACTGAGATTGCAATCTGGATATTGCGAATTTAAGATGAAAGCTTTATTGATCAAGGTGGGGTTCGTGGACGCTTTGTCCGGTCGTTGAACACAAACGGCACGCGGGTTGCAGCTATGGCTAACTTTTGATCTAAACAAAACCCAAGTCTAAACGGTGCCCTAAGGGCTGTATATATGGAGGAAGAGGGGTGAATTTCGTGGCCCTTGGTGGAGGGGTCCAAACTAACCCTATCTCTTGTTTCCCCACACATACGGACTCTAAAAATAGCCTATACTAATGTATTTCGAAATTACATGGGCCTGGCCCAATAATAAGGTGACGCAGACCTAGAATAGCCTATGGACTAATATTATGAAGTGGCATCTTGTATATTTCGTCCAAGGCTTCATGCACTCCTTATGGTGGCTTCAAAGTCCTGAAATCATCACTTGTAACTCCGTTTGATCCCTTGCATGCCATCAACTCCATGTGTGTTCTTGCTCCAATGTTCATCCTTCTCCAAGCTAGGCCCTTCATTTGTAAGCAAAACAAATGTATCCAATTTAGGCAAGATCATATTCTCATGAACATTAGAATCATTACCAAGAAACGAAAGTACCGTAATTTAGTTGGCGTCGCGAGCTCTAGTAATTGGTCCAAGATGTATAGCAGCAGGGCTGTGGGTGTAACAATGGTATTGATGTCCTCATCATCCTCCCTTCTTGAAATGAAGTCGCCCTCGACGGCAGCTCATCTTCCTCACCCAAATATGGCTTCAAATCTGCAATGTTAAAAGTGGACTAACCCCAAAATCTGCAGCAGCTCAAGTTTATATGCATTATCATTTACTTTCTCCAACACTCTAAAGGGACCAGCAGAGACGTGGCATTAGCTTTGATTTACGCAAATCAGAAATCTATCCTTACGCAAATGTAACCAAACAAGATCTCCAGTGCAAACACAACATGTTTTCTACCCTTATCTCCAAAGAAGTTTATATTTAGCATTCATACGCTCAATGTTTTCCTTAGTTAACTCATGCATTTTTAAAATCAATTCAGCACGTTCTTTAGCATCAAAATTAACCTTCTCCAAGATGGAAGAGGCAATAAATCAATAGGTGCACGAGGTAGGAAACCATACACAATTTCAAAAGGGCACATCTTAGTAGTAGAATGCAATGAACGATTATAAGCAAATTCAATATGAGGCAAGCATTCTTCCCACATTTTCTTATTATTCTTCAAAACAGCCCTAAGCATAGTAGACAATGTTCTATTGACTACTTTAGTTTGTCCATCAGTTTGGGGGTGACAAGTAGTACTAAAAAGTAGTTTAGTCCCCAACTTAGCCCATAAACATCTCCAAAAGTGGCTAAGAAATTTAGTATCACGATCTGAAACAATAGTATTTGGCACACCATGCAAGCGAATAATTTCACGAAAGAACAAATCAGCAACATTAACAAAGATCATCGCTTTTATGACATGGTATAAAGTGTGCCATTTTCGAGAATCTATCCACGACAACAAATATGCTATCCTCCCTTCTTTGTTCGAGGTAAACCTAAAACAAAGTCCATAGATATATCCTCCCAAGGAACACTAGGTACAGTGCAAAGGCATATATAAACCATGAGGATTGAGTCGTGACTTAGCTTTTTGACATGTAGTGCAAATGAGCAACAAAACGCTCAACATCCCGCCTCATCTTTGGCCAAAAGAAATGTGTAGCTAGTATATCCTCGCCTTCTTCACGCCAAAGTGTCCCATTAGTCCTCCTCCATGCGCCTCCGCAACAACAAAAGACTAACGGAGCTAGCTGGAATGCATAGCTTGTTAGAACGAAACACAAATCCATCATTAATGATGAACTTGTTCCATGTTCTACCTTCTTTACAATTCTGCAATACATCTTTAAAATCAGCATCATGCACATATTGATCTTTGATGGTCTCCAAACCAAATATTTTGAAGTCAAGTTGTGAAAGCATAGTATAGCGATTTAGACAATGCATCAAGAATAACATTTTCTTTACCCTTCTTGTGTTTAATGACATAAGGGAAAGTCTCAATGAATTCAACCCATTTAGCATGTCTACGATTCAGTTTAGCTTGACTTTTAATATGTTTCAAAGATTCATGATCGTAATGTATAACAAATTCTTTGGGCCATAAATAATGTTGCCATGTTTCTAAAGTCCTAACAAGAGCATATAATTCTTTATCATATGTAGAATAATTCAGACTAGGCCCACTCAATTTTTCGTAAAAGTATGCAACAGGTTTGCCATCTTGTAATAACACACCTCCTAATCCAATTCCACTAGCATCACATTCAAGCTCAAAAGTCTTATTAAAATCAGAAGTTGGAGTAAAGGAGCATGTGTCAACTTAGCTTTCAATACCGTGAAGGCTTCTTCCCAAGCGGTACCCCAAACAAAAGGCACATCCTTCTTTGTAAGCTCGTTGAGAGGTGCAGCAATGGTGCTGAAATCTCTCACAAAACGCCTATAGAAACCAGCGAGGCCAAGGAAACTCCTCACTTGTGTGACCGCTTTGGGCTGCGCCAACTCTCAATAGCTTCAATCTTGGCTTTATCAACTTCAATTCCTCGTGGAGTAACAACATAGCCAAGAAAAGATACTCGGTCGGTGCAAAAGGTGCACTTCCCAAGGTTACCAAACAAACGTGCATCACGAGAGCATTAAAAACAGCACGAAATGTTCCAAATGTTCTTCCAAAGATTTGCTATAAATCAAGATATCATCAAAATAAACTACCACAAATCGTCCAATGAAAGCACGTAAAACTTCGTTCATTAATCTCATGAAAGTACTAGGTGCATTAGTTAACCCAAAAGGCATGACTAACCACTCATATAATCCAAACTTAGTTTTAAATGCTGTTTTCCATTCATCTCCCAATTTCATACGAATTTGATGGTATCCACTACGCAAATCAACTTTGGAGAATATTGTAGAGCCACTCAATTCATCAAGCATATCATCTAGCCTAGGAATAGGATGACGATAACGAATAGTAATATTATTGATGCCTCTACAATCAACACACATACGTGACGTACCATCCTTTTTCGCACTAGAATAATAGGAACAACACAAGGACTAAGGGATTCGCAGATATAACCTTTGTCGAGCAGCTCCTGTACTTGACGATAATCTCCTTCATCTCCTCCGGATTGGTACGGTATGGTGCACGGTTGGGTAATGATGCACCGAATTAAGTCAATTTGATGCTCAATCCTCGAATAGGTGGTAATCCTGGTGGCACGCCTTGTGGAAAGACGCCGCGAACTCCCCGCAAAATGTTAGTGACAAAGAGGGGCAAAGAGGAAGGCACGCCCTCGAATGAAAATAATGCCTCTTTGCACACAAAAGCATAGCAAATAGATTTGCCAAAATCTAGCTCATCAATATCAGATTTGGTGGCAAGTAAACATGCACTTTTCAATTTAATTTCGTAGCAACAAAAGAGATGGTTTATTATTAGGCTTCATGTGTTGCTCAAATTCTTTTGCCACAATCTGATTTTCACTCTTATTTTTCTCCTGTTTTGCTTTATTAGCTCTATTAATATCATCTTTCAAAATGGACTCAGAGTCATAGGAAGCAAAGTAATATTTTTATCCTTATGAACAAGAGTATATTGATTGTTTCTACCATGGTGTATGAAATTTTATCAAATTGCCATGGTCTACCAAGTAACAAGGAACATGCTTGCATAGGTACCACATCACAATCAACATAATCAGCATATGTAGAGATACTAAAATGCACACTAACAAGACGTGTTACCTTCACCTTGCCGCTGTTGTTGAACCATTGGATGTAGTAAGGATGTGGATGTGGTCTTGTGGTGAGAGATAGCTTCTCCACCATCTCCATGCTAGCCAAGTTGTTGCAGCTCCTCCATCTATGATGACGCTAATAGAACGCTCCTTCACAACTCCCTTTGTATGGAACAAATTATGCCTCTGATTTTGCTCACTTTGTGTAACTCGCACACTCAAAACACGTTGAGCAACTAAACATTCATACCACAAGATCTTCAGCAGCCATGTATTGTGTCTCATGATCGTAATCATCTCCACCGTGTTCCTCATGTGTAATAAGAGCCAAAGTCTCCTCATCATAGTCACTAGCGGACTCATACCCACCATCCTCAAGAGCAATCATCACACGCTGAGATTTGCATTCTCTCGCAAAATGTCCTCTTCCCTTACAACGACGACAAATAATATCACTTGTGTGCCCTGTTGACGCCATGGAAGAAGAGCTCTGCAGGCCCAAAGCAGTGTGCTCTTGGCGATAGTGGTGGTTGTGCCTCGCTTTCTTGTATCACGGTTGGAGGTGGCACCGAAAGAGGTGATGGTGCAAAGGAAGTAGATGATGCACGTGGTGTCCATGATGAAGGTCGACCTGCAGTAAAAGTTAGTGCGCGCCAATGCCCGCCGATCCTCAAGACTTCACGCTCAGCTTTACAAGCAAGATGGAATAAACGAGTGATATTATTATAATCCTTATAGTCTAGAATGGTCTCAATCTCTATTTAATCCACCCGAAAACGTGCAAGCATAGCTTCATTCTCCTCAACAATACTACATCTAATCAAGCCGTTTGCAATTCCCGATAATATTCTTCTACAGAATTTTTTCCTTGTCTTAAACGCTGCAATTTTTGAAGTAATTCACGTTGATAATATGGTGGAACCCAACGAGCACGCATAGCAGTTTTCAAAGCAGCCCAAGTAGCTGGAACAGGATATAATCTACAATGTTCGACCACCAAACACATGCAAAGCTAGTGAAAGCACAAACAGCAGCAGAACACGCCTCTCCTCGTGATATTGTAAACATGTAAATCGTTGTTCAGTTTCTAACTCCCAAGTAAGATATATATCAGAACATATCTACCCTCAAATGGTGGAATATTCAATTTCAGTTTAGGGAGATGGTCATGATCTCGCACTGAGGGGAGCCCTAGCATTGCCATTATTTGCATGTGGACGACCTCGGTGGTTGTGGTGCTGGTGGTTGCACGTAGTTCGATGTTGATCAACCTCCTCCTCGTAATCTCCCACATAATCATCCTCCTCGGTACCAGCAGCAAAGAGCAGGAGCCAAAGAAGCACCAACAGAGTAGCAGCTGCACCAGAATTTTGTCCTGCTCAAGAGGAACACGCCGAGCCTGGCCCATACCGATTCGAAGGGGCGAGTTGTTGTCGTTGCAGAGGTGCGATAGGTGCAGCAGCGGTGGTTGTGGAAAACGCACGAGCAATTCATCAAACTTGCTATCAAGCTTTGTTTCAAACGCCTTCTCAATGCCATCTATCTTCTCCATGGCCTCGTCAAATCTGTTTACCACATCTTGCACCCGTCCAATCATCATTTGTCAAACTTATCATGTAGCTGTTTGTTTGTCGTTTCTCCCAATCAGTCTCATCGGCCGTGTTCCTGCCATGGTTAGCAGCAATAGAAACACACAAGAATATGATCCTACAGACTACTAGGAAGTGGTGGTGGTGGTGTGGTGGACAACACAAACCGTGAAGCAAATCTCAAATTCTTACCAGCCTACCCAAAGAAGTAGGTGGTGATCGGCAACCGTTGTAGTCAAAACTCTCAAAGCTTGGCTATAGCGACACGGGGAGAATCAAACGCACGACGAGATGTATGTGGAGCTGGAAGGCTTATAATATGGTAGCAAAAGGGTCAAGAATAATCAAATCAGAGATGCAAAGTTGAATAAACGCTCAACGACGCAGATCTTGTCTTGGTCCTAGGCTAGACTGTGCTAGAGACGCGAGCCTAGAACACTAACAAAATCACGGCGCTGCACGTAAACAAAGGAAAAGCACACTCAAATTTTTTTTTTTTTTTTTTTTTTTTTTTTTTGCTTTTTTTTTTTTTTTTTTTTTTTTTTTTTTTTTTTTGCGAAAATCACTATAATGGCGAGTGTCTCAAAACTCTTCCTGTGTCAAATCGACAGATGGGCACGAAATTTTTCGACCAAATTTTTTTTTTTTTTGCCTGACCCAAAATCGAAACGGGTCAAAAAACTTCCTATAACGGCGATCGCTCAATACGCTTAGAAACACCTAAAAATAGGATAGCCGAAAATTTTTATCCCGTATGCTTTTGGAAAATTTTGGGCCTAAACGGAAAATTTTGGATTTTTTTTTTTTTTTTTGAAACCAACCTCTTCTACGGACGGCAAAAGATTGCTGAATCAAACCTACTCGCATACAAGGAAACACGAATCGAAATTAGATGGATCCCAAAACAAATCTAATATGCAAGGAACTCGGATTGGTGGTGGATATATGGTGGTGGTATATGGCGGCGGTGGTTGTATATGGCGTGGTGGTGGTATATGGATACGGATTCAAGCGTGGCGGATAAGCGGTGGTGGTAGATGGCAGGGCGATGATGATGGTGCGGCGGCGGCGTGACAACTTATGACCGTAACTCAAACTCTAAAAGACTAGACTCTAAGACCAAAGAACTAGACACGACGATGCAACCGCAAATTCAACAACGCAAATACGTAAAAGATTATGCAAAGGCTCGATTGGTTCGGATATGATGACCTAACCCTAATTTTTTTGGCTTTTTCGTGGACTGTAGGTATGAAGAATGACTCGATCTAAACTACGAAAAATCAGTAAAATCTCACCGAGCAACCCGGAAATCTGATACCACTTGATAGAGGCAAAGGTGTCCCGCCTTCGATGAGATGGTGGATTTTCGCTTTGGTGGAAGTCGACTTTGACGATCCGACTACGAAGCGTCGAGGACGCCGCGCTTTAGCAATCGCTAAACCAACTCCGAGAGGTTATTGACCACGCCGAGCACGATCAACTCCGACCACGAGGGTCTATTTCATGCGAGCAAACGAAGAACAAGCAAGAAACCGAGATTGCAATCTGGATATTGCGAATTTAAGATGAAAGCTTTATTGATCAAGGTGGGGTTCTGTGGACGCCTTTGTCCGTCGTTGAACACAAACGGCACGCCAAGTTGCAGCTATGGCGAACTTTTGATCTAAACAAAACCCAAGTCTAAACGGTGCCCTAAGGGCTGTATATATGGAGGAAGAGGGGTGAATTTCGTGGCCCTTGGTGGAGGGGTCCAAACTAACCCTATCTCTTGTTTCCCCACACATACGGACTCTAAAATAGCCTATACTAATGTATTTCGAAATTACATGGGCCTGGCCCAATAATAAGGTGACGAAGACCTAGAATAGCCTATGGACTAATATTATGAAGTGGCATCTTGTATATTTCGTCCAAGGCTTCATGCACTCCTTATGGTGGCTTCAAAGTCCTGAAATCATCACTTGTAACTCCGTTTTGATCCCTTAGCATGCCATCAACTCCATGTGTGTTCTTGCTCCAATGTTCATCCTTCTCCAAGCTAGGCCCTTCATTTGTAAGCAAAACAAATGTATCCAATTTAGGCAGCATCATATTCTCATGAACATTAGAATCATTACCAAGAAACGAAAGTACCTGGTAATTTAGTTGGCGTGCGCGAGCTCTAGTAATTGGTCCAGTATGTATAGCAGCAGGGGCTGTGGGTGTAACAATGGTATTGATGTCCTCATCAGGCGCGCAATGAGCTCTCCATCAAGAGCAACAAGCAATGAGCGAGCGCATCGACAACCTCTCCACCGACTTGCGACTCTCCGAGAAACATACACGAGATTACTTCGACAACAAACTCGACGCGCACAAGAAAGAGAATGATGCAAGAATGGACGAGATCCGCGCCTTGTTGGTGAACCGGCGTACTTCTACCTCTTCACACTCAAGACGGAGCCACTCAAGTTGCCACTCCGACGACTCCTTCTCCGACACAAGTACACCGTCATTGAACATTCTTCGTCGAGCCGCGCGTCAAGATCGGCATGCATCTCGCAACCCGCTACACGACAAGAATCTCCAAGAGCAAGTTGATGAAGAAGCTCCTCGTCCTCAATCAAGCCAAATGGCGTTTGCTCAAGCTCAAGAACGACAAAGTCTTCGCCACCAACAAGAACAAGAACGAAGCGCCGCCACACCAAGAGCAACAAGACGCCGAGGCTCAACGCCTTCAACAACAACAACGAAGCACAAGCTCTTGAGGCGAACGCGCCTTTCAAGCATCAAGTCGAGCTCGCCAACCGCAATCGCGAAAGGCGCAATCAAGAGGAAGCCCTTCGAGAAGAAATACAAGAGAGGAACTACCATCCACGCAAGCGCAACGCCAAGCCCAACAAGCTCCTCAAGCTCAACCTCAACCTCAAGGTCAACGAGAGCAAGTTGATCATGGACTTCCTCCTCGCCAAGAACAACATGAGGATGATTACCTCCACGCCAAGAACGCCATCATCAACATCGACCTCAACACAATGATGAACAACGCTATGGCAAGCTCAAGTTCACAATGCCCAAGTTCAATGGAACCAATGATCCCAAGAATACCTCTCATGGGCATTGAAGGTCAACAAAATCTTTCGCTACACAACTATGATGAAGAAAAGAAGATCGCTATGGCATCACTTGAGTTCCAAGACTATGTACTCATATGGTCGGAACAAATCCTGAGCCGACAAGCAAGAGGTGAACCTCCAATCACCACTTGGGCTCAAATGAAGGATGTCATGCGAGCACGCTTTGTGCCCACCTACTACAACCGTGATCTCTTCAAGAAGCTACAACTCCTCAAGCAAGGAACAAAGAGTGTTGAAGAATACTACAAAGAAAAGGAGATTGCCATGATTCGAGCCAATGTCAAGGAAGATGATGAGCAAACAATGGCACGATTCTTGAATGGACTCAACCATCCCATCAAGAAGATTGCCGACTTCCAACCCTACTCCAACCTCATTGAGCTCAGACACCAAGCTACAAAGGCGAACGACAAGTGCAAGATGACTTCAAGTACGCCAAGTACTCATCCAAGACATACGGCCTCTCCAACAACCAAGCTTCAACAACTACTCCAACTTCGACATCAACCAAGCCTTTTCCAAGCAACGACGACAAGTCAAGTTACAAGAAAACTTCTACAAGTTCAAGTCGTCCTCCTCCTACTACAAGCAACTCCAAGCCGCGTGCTTCATCATCTACTCCAACCGATGAGACCGTCAAGACAAGCTCCTTCAAGTGTTTTACTTGCGGCGGCCGAGGCCACAAGTCATATGAATGCACCAACAAGCGTACCATGATACTCAACGATGATGGCACCTACGACTCAATGAGTGAAGATGAAATGGACGCTATTGAGCAAGTGGCCATGCACCGGCGCATCAACGAGGAGGAAGATGATCAAGTCTTTTGTGATGAAGATACCAGCCCCGCTCTTGTTGTCTCCAAAGTCTTGACACTTCAACATCACCAAGAAGAAGACCAACGATGCCACATCTTCCACACAAAGGCCGGCATCAATGGGAGATCCGTCAAGGTCATCATTGATGGAGGTAGTTGCCACAACTTGGCAAGCGAAGAACTATACTCCAAGCTCCAATTGGTCAAGAAGAAGCATCCGCAACCTGATGCGGAGCATCCTATGGACATCACCATGTCAAGAGTTCGTTTGGCAAGTGACACGTGCCACATCTGCTTCACATACTCAAAGGTGAATCTTCTCCTTTACACGTGCTCACTTGACACTCTCGAGGATGGTATACTACTTGACACTCCTTACGTGTGCATGCATAGGTATTGTCGGACCTTCACGGATGTCAAGGAGGAGTGCAAGCACCAAGGAACGACTACACCATCCGCGAGGGAAGCATGGAAGAGAAGACAGAAGAAAGGAGAAGAAGACGGAGCGGCTGCAGGAGCCAGGCCGGACGTCCGGACCGCCGTCCGGATCATCCGGGCTCGGCCGGATCATCCGGGTGCCCCCCCGGATCATCCGGACAAATCGTCCGACGACAACAGAAGGGTCCTCCTGAAGCCGGATCATCCGGGTCACCTCCCGGATCATTCGGACGACGACCGGATCATCCGGACCCCCATCCGGATCATCCGGGCCTCGCCTGCCTGCGCGCAGAATCGGGCCCCAAGCCCATGTATCCCTTCCCCACTCACCCCTTCGTGGCTAAGACTATAAATAGACCCCCTCCACCTCCTTTCTAGGGTTAGCAAAGTGATAGCTCATTCTTAAGTGAGCTTTGCTCCTACCTATCTCTACTCTTGAGAGAGAGAGACCACTACTCCATTGGAGGCCAAGACCTCCATCTAGGAGAAGATCCCCCTGCGGATACAAGACCCCTCTTTAGGGAAGATCCATCTAGGATATCATCAAGACCTCCTCTTGGAGATGAACCTTACCTTGTATCTTTCCCTTTGTTGTTCATGTACCTTGTGATCTTGTGTGTTTGATTGTCTAGTGGATGTGTGATTGGACTTGTTCTTGAGTGTTTCCCCTTGTGATTTCTCCCCGTTCTTCCCCGTGTTCATCGTGTTCTTCGAGGGATCCCACTCCAAACATGAAAGATCGAGGAATTAGGGTTCCACCCTACATCATATGGTATCATGAGCCACGTTGATCACGTTTTTGGAGCCCCTCCCACCGTTTTCTAGCCTTCTTTTGCTTGATTTCGTCCTAAATTCGAAAATTCCCACCAAAAATAGCCCCAAATTTTTTTGTGATTTGTTGGTTTTGATGATGTTTTGTTGATTTTGATCCATGGATTTGCTTGGTTTCAAGTGGATCTAGCTTTCCCCCAAGTTTCCCCACCTTCCATCCACGAAATCCCTCAATCTTTGCCCCGAAAATCATCCATTTCCGCCCAAAAATTCGTCCCCGAGAGCAAATCCCGAAGGGTTGACTTGGCGGATCATCCGGACCTTCTCCGGATCATTCGGACCAAGCCGGATCAGCTGGACGCCCGGACGTCCGGATAAATCACAAGACCAAAAACAGAACCGGCACTGACGAACCCGGATCATCCGGATGTCCTCCCGGATCATCCGGACATAGCCCAGATGAGCTGGACCTCCTCCCGGATGTCCGGTTACACTGAAAACTGACACGGCTAAAATCTTGTTTTGTCCATAACTAATTCATCCGAACTCCGATTTTGACGTTCTTTAGCTCGTTTTGAAGCTATTGACATCCCCTATCCCACAAAAATACCACCAACATCATTTGACTCCATCAAATTTTCTGAAATTTGGCAAGTTTGCCTAGGCCCTCCACCATATCATCCGCATAGTCACCACCGACTTCCGCAACCTAACCCATTTTGTTCCCCATAGCATTTGAGGTTGTTTGAGTAGTGACTTGAGTCTCCTAAGGTGTTTCGGCTACTTAGGGACGGTTGCTTCTTCATCAACCACTACCAACACCACTTCCACATACCTTCCCACCATACACTTCGGCCACCGCCAACTTAACCCAATACTTGTTTGAGCTTGTTTGAGTTGTGGCTTGTGTCTCCTAAGGTGTTTCGGCTATTTAGGGACGGCAACTTCAACTCCGACTCGTGTATAGCCCATCATTCCATCCGCATTGCCTAGTGCAACACCTCCACCGCTTTCCGCTATCACCATTTTGACATTTGTCATTTGAGATTTTGAGTTTGCGGTTTTTCCGTTTCCTAAGGTGTTTCGGCTACTTAGGGACGAGTCTACATCATCTTGGTATCTACACCAAGAACACCGCCACTCACCATCTCCAAGGACGGTAACCTCGACGACACCATTGTATATTCCCTTGCAATTGCATTGTTAACCCCTAGCCCATTTTGCGTCACTTACCTATCGAGACTAGCCATTTGAGTATTGCCGGCAACGTTACTTGTGCACATTAGTGCTCCATACCTTCCATTGCATACACACCATACCATATTTGTATCATATCATCCATTGTGCCTCAAGTTTGTTCCCGCATATACACAATTGCTATCTTCGTTTGTACATTGTGCAAAAGTGGCCATAGAGAAAAAAAAAGCTTCTAAGCAAAAAGAGAGCAAACAGCTCGTGAGCAAGTGCCATAGCATCATACCAAAATCTACATCATATGATATCACGCTTGAGAGAAACACCGGGAACCATACATACATAGCATACTTGGGATAGAAGAATATCCATTTTGCATATTATAGGTTGTGCACAAGTGTCGTATCCGCCTATGGAGCAATCGTGCTAGCGTCTCTCTTGAGTTGTGCAACACGAGCGTTTTCCGTGGACTCCACATTTTGTGCTCATTCCTTGGTTGCACGACCCCATTTATCTATCTGTGTGTGTGTTTCCGTGTACCATTTGCTATTGGTCTACTTGTTTCACTTGCGAATTTGTGAATTTTTTTCAACATTATTGACTCTTGCTAACATTTTGCATCAAATTTTTGTGCCACTATCCTCACCGAGCTCTACCATAAGCTTTTACTTGTAGGTGTGAGTGAACAAGTCCGGTACCAATTCCACTATTCTTTCATCTCACATTGAGTGAAACGAGATACATCCTCAACTTTGGGAAAAGGTAACTTGGTATTGTTTATCTCATTTCCTACTCACCTCTACTCGAGTCTTGTGATGGATAGGCAAGGCATTTCACCTTCGGTCTACAACAACAACGACGAGCTCGATGCCATGAACAACAACTCCGACGCCAAGATGGACAAGCGCATGGAGGAGATCAAGGCCCTCATCAAGTCCTACAAGCAATCTTCCTCATCTTCGAGAAGACGCTCAAGAGCACATCCTTCCGAGCTACCATCTCCGGCAAGATCACATCGGGATCGACACCATCACCAACAAGAACGTGAAGGTCAAGAGCTCAACACCAACAACCGCTCAACGACTTCACCATATCCCTTGGCATTTTCGCCAAGTGACTACAAGGCATCTTCGCCTTTGGATATTGGGCATCTTTGCCAACAAGCACCTCAAGACTACACTCAAGAGAAGCTACCAAGCTCAAGTACGCGACTTCCACGAGCTACTACGACCTCGACACCGACAACATGATTCCTTTCTATGGGACTCACGAACCCGAGGAGTACCTCGAGTGGGAGCGTTTGATGGATGACTACCTCAAGCTACATCAAGTTCCTCCCGAAGATCAAGTGAAGTGCGCCACAAGAAACTTCCACGACTACGCATTGGCATGGTGGCTTCACACACCTTCGGAGTACTACGACATGAGTTGGCCCAAGACGAAGAAAGCTTTGCGGCGAGAGTTTGTGCCTCCAACCTACACGGAACAACTTCGACGCCAATTGGAGAACACCACCCAAGGATCCAAGTCCATCGACAAGTACTTCAAGGAGATGATGATTGCCTTGCGACGACGAGCCGGCATGGATTTACCCCATTTCGATGAAGTTCCACTTCATGATGGGATTGCACAACGACATCTCCATGACCATCGCCTCAAGAACTACAAGTCCATCGACGACTACTACATTGGTGCTCTCAAGGCGGAACAAGAACTCATGAAGGCCAAGGCTTCTCCACCCCAAGCAAACTTCATGCACCAAGCTCTCGACAAGCATGAGGCTAGTACCACCAAGATGTCCAAGCCCGACAAGCTCCAAGACGATGCTCCCGAGTGTGACTTCACCGCCATCCCTCTTTGTGGCATTGATGATGCCGAGTCTACTCCGACTCTTTTTCAAGACGGTGCGGCGACGAGTTCGACTACGGAGACCTTCAAGGACCAAGCTTTGGAGGCGAGTGACAAGGTGGCGAGCAAGGATGATGCTTCCATCTTAGGAGGCGCGAGTGATGATGTGCCATCTTCGGCCTTCATCCACGATGAGAGTGATGTTGAGCCATCTTCGGCCTTCATCGACGACGAGAGTGATCATGTGCCATCTTCGGACTTCATCCACGGCGACCACGACGAGATGGTTGAGCATGGGACTTTCCCTTCGCCCACGGCGACGTATGATGACTTGAGTGACTTGTGCCACCATATTGAGAGTGAGAGTGACTTCACCACTAGCCCCATATATGATGAGTTGCCACAATTCCCATGTGAGGAGAGCCACAACCCCCACCACTTGAGTGAGATGAGTGACTCCACCATATGTGAGATTGAGTGCACCTACTTTGAAGGAGTGAGTGAACCACCACATAGAGAGAGTGAGATAGTTGATAGGTCACGTGAGGCCACTTTCAAAACTAACGACTTGACCTCTACCTCTATTGTGTCTTCTCATTTGGTGCTAGGTCCCATTGATGATGACGCGCCGATCCTCGACGACTTCGTCCTACCTTTGGACATGACGATGGCCATGGTGGAATATGATGCACCCCCACATGGTTCCATCAAGATGAAGATGACCACCATTTGGTCTTTCCCACCTCACCTACACCACTTGAGTGGAATGACAAAGGTAACAAAGGTGAAGGTGATGCTCTAGTCCCACTAGTGGACATTCGTGACATTGATTGCTGGCATGATGTTGATCCACCTATTGCCATGCTTCATGCTAGTATGATTTCCCCATGCGATGATGTGCCCATTTATCATGAGTATGATGATTCTCTTGTGGAGTCTATTAGTTGTGATGCCATGTTACATAGGATTTCTTGTGACAAATCTTTAGGTCACATCATGTTTGATAATCCGCTTGACTTGTCATATGCTATGCATGAGATCAACCATATGTCTTATTTGCAATCTCTTCATAGTGACTATGCATATGCCATTAAAATAAACCCAATTTGCACATATGGCATAGATGACAAGCCCATGGTTATTGGCATTTGTTTCTCTTATGATGATATTGATATGCTCCCTTTGCATCATTTATCTCATATGCCATGCCATGACCATCTAGCTTCGGATATGCATTGTTTTGGATGTTGTCCATTTTCTCCATATGATGTTTCCGATATTGCTCATGAGGAGACCCCCATAGTTTCCTCATACATGATAGGAGAATTTGATCCATCCCATTCATTGCATGATCCCAAATACTTGTGTGCACCATATGCTCCCCATGAACAAACATGCTTTTGATGTGCCATATACTTGTTTGCTCAATTTGTGTCCCCATCGTGTCATACACAACAACTATTCTTTCATGATGGATGACATGTTCTTATACCATGCATCAAATTTCTTTGAGCATTGCTTATCTTGTGCTAACTCACACGTGCACATACACATCATGATGGATGATGTGTACATTTACCACGCGCACAATTTCTTTGGTTTGTGTCTCTTTTGTGTAGGTACCCATGAATACTTGTCAACCTCGCAATCCCACGAGTTGACAAAACGAGCTCTTGAGAGCAATGATGATTTGGGATCCCGTGGACTATCCTTACCACTGCTCCTTCAAAGCAAGGACTACGCGCAACTCCTCTACTTGGCTCTCACATGGCTATGGGCCATTTACCACTTCTCACATTATGCTCATTTTACCGTGTTCACTTTGCATGCTATACTTGCTTCTATGACTTTACTATGCAATTGTGACCCTTGCTTGCATCTACCCATGTTTCATCATTATGCTATTTCTATGTGTATTTGCATGCTTGGTAGAGATCCTTGTTGCTATTGCCATGCTTATCATGTGCCCCATGCTATTGTCATCATATCTTGCTTTCATGCTTGTGCTATGACATGTGAATTGTTCAGGCCCACTATTTGCACCAATGACATGATTGCCATGATTTCCTCTAGTATGTTGCATCTTCGCACTACTAGCTTCCTTGACTTGATTGCTTTGATTGCTTGCTATGTTGCATCACCCATGTTCCACTACTTGCTTTCTTGGGTTGATGACATATATGCTCATGCCTATCACATGATACATCTTGATCATTGTCTCTTGTGTCATACTTGCTCATCTCATGCGGTTGATGATAACCATCTATATGCTTTCCACATGATTCATCTTGCTTCGTGTCATATATCTCCATGCGTTGCCTCCCTCATGTTAGATGATTCGCCATGTATTGAGTGCAACAATGATTCTCTTCTTGCTCATGAGATTGCCCCCATAGCATTCTCGCATATATTTGGAGATTTTGACATAATTCTTGTGAAGAATGCTTGTCTTACTTCTTTGCACCATATACCTAGTGCCATGAATATTGCCATTGTTGCATCATATTATTCATGCACTTGTGCTTCTAATGGTTTTGTGCAAAAGATGAGAACCATCATGATGGATGATGTGTTTATCTACCATGCCCATACGCTCTTTGTTTTGTTTTGTGCATGTGTAGGATACTTGGACTTTGTGTCGACTTCCACTTCACGTGAGTTGACCATTCGAGCTCTTGAGAGCGAGCCTCATACATTCTACCACCACCCACTTCTACAATCAGATTTGCTTCCACTTCGGCATTGTGAAGAATGCACAAGGACACACTTTCAAGGTGACATCCTTCTTGAACTTGGATATTGTGGATCATACTTCATGTGTTGCTTGCACCATTTGCACGCATATTTGAGATATTGCTTTCTACCATGATTGCCACATTTCCATGCTTCATGACATATATACCTTGTGTGTTGCATCCAATTCTTGGACTACTTGCTACTATCATATGGTTGGTTGCACCAATATCATTTCTTCACATATGCCATGTCCCTTTGCTTGTCACATGCTTGACTTGATTGCCTCACACATGATGAACAATTGCTCTTTCTATTGTGTTGAGTACCACACTATATTCACTACACCCTATGCACATTATGCTTGGATTGTCTTGCACTTGACCCATGTGTTTAGACACTTCATTTTATTTGGTGTTGTGAATGACTCTTATGCCTACCATAGACCGTTCATTGAGCACTTTATGCATGCTTGTTTTGACCTTGAGGTAGATGCTTGTTCACTTATCACATATATTTGCATCTTGACCTCCCATTTACATGCTTGTTCCCATGATGATTGTGCTCAATTTATATGCTCAAATGCCATGCCACACTTCTTTGTCAAACCATATGCTATGCTTGATGACAACACTTGTTGGGTGAATCACCTCTTGAATGCTTGGTTTTGCTCTTACGACAACCACATTTTTTTTCCAAGTGCTTGTTATCTTTGCTACTTTTGATGGAATTACAAGACGGTGCGACATTGGAGAGTGCCCATTTGGAACTACAAGATGATTTAATGCTTGGTGATCGCCCACTTCTACACGATTTACATCATCTCTTTCCCATGGTGATTTGGATTTCGATCCGAGGTCGGATCTTTCCTAAGGGGAGGGATGATGCGAGCATCCTATGGACATCACCATGTCAAGAGTTCGCTTGGCAAGTGACACGTGCCACATCTGCTTCACATACTCAAAGGTGAATCTTCTCCTTTACACGTGCTCACTTGACACTCTCGAGGATGGTATACTACTTGACACTCCTTACGTGTTGATAGAGGCAAAGGTGTCCCATCTTTCGATGAGATGGTGGATTTCGCTTTGTGGAAGTCGACTTTGACGATCCGACTACGAACGTGCGAGGACGTCGCGCCTTAGCAATCGCTAAACCAACTCCGAGAGGTTATTGACCACGCCGAGCACGATCAACTCGACCACGAGGGTCTGCTTCCTGCGAGCAAACGAAGAACAAGCAAGAAACTGAGATTGCAATCTGGATATTGCGAATTTAAGATGAAAGCTTTATTGATCAAGGTGGGGTTCTGTGACGCTTTGTCCGGTCGTTGAACACAAACGGCACGCCGGTTGCAGCTATGGCGAACTTTTGATCTAAACAAAACCCAAGTCTAAACGGTGCCCTAAGGGCTGTATATATGGAGGAAGAGGGGTGAATTTCGTGGCCCTTGGTGGAGGGGTCCAAACTAACCCTATCTCTTGTTTCCCCACACATACGGACTCTAAAAATAGCCTATACTAATGTATTTCGAAATTACATGGGCCTGGCCCAATAATAAGGTGACGAAGACCTAGAATAGCCTATGGACGAATATTATGAAGTGGCATCTTGTATATTTCGTCCAAGGCTTCATGCACTCCTTATGGTGGCTTCAAAGTCCTGAAATCATCACTTGTAACTCCGTTTGATCTCCTTGCGCCGCCATCAACTCCATGTGTGTTCTTGCTCCAATGTTCATCCTTCTCCAAGCTAGGCCCTTCATTTGTAAGCAAAACAAATGTATCCAATTTAGGCAACATCATATTCTCATGAACATTAGAATCATTACCAAGAAACGAAAGTACCGTAATTTAGTTGGCGGCGCGAGCTCTAGTAATTGGTCCAAGATGTATAGCAGCAGGGGTGTGGGTGTAACAATGGTATTGATGTCCTCATCATCCTCCCTTCTTGAAATGAAGTCGCCCTCGACGGAAGTTCATCTTCCTCACCCAAATATGGCTTCAAATCTGCAATGTTAAAAGTGGACTAACCCCAAAATCTGCAGGCAGCTCAAGTTTATATGCATTATCATTTACTTTCTCCAACACCTTAAAGGGACCAGCAAGACGTGGCATTAGCTTTGATTTGCGCAAATCAGAAATCTATCCTTACGCAAATGTAACCAAACAAGATCTCCAGTGCAAACACAACATGTTTTCTACCCTTATCTCTAGCAAGTTTATATTTAGCATTCATACGCTCAATGTTTTCCTTAGTTAACTCATGCATTTTTAAAATCAACTCAGACGTTCTTTAGCATCAAAATTAACCTTCTCCAAGATGGAAGAGGCAATAAATCAAAAGGTGCACGAGGTAGGAAACCATACACAATTTCAAAAGGGCACATCTTAGTAGTAGAATGCAATGAACGATTATAAGCAAATTCAATATGAGGCAAGCATTCTTCCCACATTTTCTTATTATTCTTCAAAACAGCCCTAAGCATAGTAGACAATGTTCTATTGACTACTTCAGTTTGTCCATCGGTTTGGGGTGACAAGTAGAACTAAAAAGTAGTTTAGTCCCCAACTTAGCCCATAAACATCTCCAAAAGTGGCTAAGAAATTTAGTATCACGATCTGAAACAATAGTATTTGGCACACCATGCAAGCGAATAATTTCACGAAAGAACAAATCAAGCAACATTAACAAAGATCATCGCTTTTATGACATGGTATAAAGTGTGCCATTTTCGAGAATCTATCCACGACAACAAATATGCTATCCTCCCTTCTTTGTTCGAGGTAAACCTAAAACAAAGTCCATAGATATATCCTCCCAAGGAACACTAGGTACAGGCAAAGGCATATATAAACCATGAGGATTGAGTCGTGACTTAGCTTTTTGACATGTAGTGCAATGAGCAACAAAACGCCAACATCCCGCCTCATCTTTGGCCAAAAGAAATGTGTAGCTAGTATATCCTCGCCTTCTTCACGCCAAAGTGTCCCAT
>JAHHZJ010001175.1:0-38906 GCA_021437245.1 Aegilops speltoides | reverse complement strand
AGATTTGAAGCCATATTTGGGTGAGGAAGATGAGCTTCAAATCGAGGACGACTTCATTTCAAGAAGGGAGGATGATGAGGACATCAATACCATTGTTACACCCACAGCCCCTCTTGTTACATATATGGGACCAATTACTAGAGCTCACAAGACGCCAACTAAATTACCGGTACTTTCGTTTCTTGGTAATGATTCTAATGTTCATGAGAATATGATGTCGCCTAAATTGGATACATTTGTTTTGCTTACAAATGAAGGGCCTAGCTTGGAGAAGGATGAACATTGGAGCAAGAACACGCATGGAGTTGATGGCATGCGCAAGGGATCAAGAACGGAGTTACAAGTGATGATTTCAGGACTTTGAAGCCACCATAAGGAGTGCATGAAGCCTTGGACGAAATATACAAGATGCCACTTCATAATATTCGTCCCAGAGGCTATTCTAGGTGTCACGTCACCTTATTATTGGGCCAGCCCATGTAATTTCGAAATACATTAGTATAGGCTATTTTTAGAGTCCGTGTGTGGGGAAACAAGAGATAGGGTTAGTTTGGACCCCTCCACCAAGGGCCACGAAATTCACCCCTCTTCCTCCATATATACAGCCCTTAGGGCACCGTTTAGACTTGGGTTTTGTTTAGATCAAAAGTTAGCCATAGCTGCAACCCGCGTGCTTCGTTTGTGTTCAACGACCGCACAAAGCGTCACGTAACCCCACCTTGATCAATAAAGCTTTCATCTTATATTCGCAATATCCAGTTGCAATCTCAGTTTCTTGCTTGTTCTTCGTTTGCTCGCGAAATAGACCCTCGTGGTCGGGTTGATCGTGCTCGGCGTGGTCAATAACCTCTCGGAGTTGGTTTAGCGATTGCTAAGGCGCGACGTCCTCGCACGCTCGTAGTCGGATCGTCAAAGTCGACTTCCACCAAAGCGAAATCCACCATCTCATCGAAAGACGGGACACCTTTGCCTCTATCAACGTTGCGCCTTAGCAATCGCTAAACCAACTCCGAGAGGTTATTGACCACGCCGGAGCACAATCAACCTGACCACGAAGGTCTATTCCTGCAAGCAATCGAAGAAACAAGCAAGAATATGATAAAAGCAATCTGAATATTGCGAGTATGTATGAAGTACTGATAAAGGTGGGGATCCGTATGCGGTCTTGGTCTGGTCGTTGGACACAAACGAAGTACACGAAGTTGCAATGGCTAACTTTTAACTAAACAAATCCCAAGGGAAAAGCTACTAGATGGATCTACTTATATAGGAGCAAGGGGTGGCGGCCAAGGAGGTGGGAGAACGTCCCAAGGCAGCCTAAAACTAACCCTAGGTCGTACAAGGCCAATGGGCCCAAGTGGAGGTGACGTAACACCTTTGGACTTGTAGTTTGACTCGGATTTTGGTGCAGCGTCAGATTGTTTCGTCCATAACTCAACGCTCCGGACGGCTTTTAAGATGATTCCAACTGTGCTGGAAAGAGCATGAAATCTACTTTCCAACAAAAAAAAATCACCCAATTCGGAGTCCGTATGAAAAAGTTGTTGACGTTTTGAGTCAGGTATGTCTGTGCAGTCCAAAACGTGAGAGACTTGAACTCTATCTTCTATTGGCCCAAAAGTGACGTGAGAAGACTTTTTGAACAGCACCTAAACTTCTCCTTTTCCCTTATCTTCATATGTGGATTGTACAAATGTCCCATACACCTGCAATTAGACAAAACACAAAAGTATGTGAAGTATTTTTGTTCTGGATAACATAAATATATTATTGAATAGTTTGCACTAGAAATCACCTGACAAATATGCATGTATGCAATATTTTTGGTCTTGTCCAAGGTAGTCATGTCCTCATCACCTGCACACTCAAAAGACGTTGAGCAACTAAACATTCATACCTGTCAGCGTCTTCAGGAGCCATGTATTGCGTGTCATGATCAGAATCATCTCCACCATGTTCTTCACGTGTAATAAGAGCCAAAGTCTCCTCACCGTAGTCACTAGCGGACTCATACCCACCATCCTCACTAGCAATCATCACACGTTGAGATTTGCATTCTCTCGCATAATGACCTCTTCCCTTACAACGACGACAAATAATATCACTTGTGTGCCCTGTTGATGCCATGGAAGAAGAAGAGCTCTGTCTAGGCCCGGCAGGTGCGCTCTTCGCAGATAGTGGTGGTTGTGCCTGATTTCTTGTATCACGGCTGGAGGTTGCTGCTGATGGAGGTGCTGGTGTAGTGGAAGTAGAGGATGCACGTGGTGTCCATGATGAAAGTCGACTTGCAGAAAAGTTAGTTCGCGCCAATGCTTGTCGATCCTCCACTTCACGTTCAGCTTTACAAGCAAGATGGAATAAACGAGTGATATTAGTATATTCCTTATACTCCAGAATGGTCTGAATCTCTCTATTTAATCCACCTATAAAACGTGCAAGCGTAGCTTCATTCTCCTCAACAATAGCACATCTAATCATGCCAGTTTGTATGATAATATTCTTCTACAGAATTTTTCCCTTGTCTTAAATGCTGCAATTTTTTAAGCAATTCACGTTGATAATATGGTGGAACCCAACGAGTACGCATAGCAGTTTTCAAAGCAGCCCAAGTAGTTGGAATAGGATATAATCTACAATGTTCAGACCACCATACACATGCAAAACTAGTGAAAGCACAAACAGCAGCAGCAACCTATCTCTCCTCGGGATATTGTAAACATGTAAAACGTTGTTTAGTTTCTAACTCCCAAGTAAGATATATATTAGGAACATATCTACCCTCAAATGGTGGAATATTCAATTTCAGTTTAGGAATATGGTCATTATCTCATACCTGAGGTGGTGGTGCAGGCCTACCGTTGCGAACATATACCTGAGGCCGACCTGCTGGTGGTGGTGCTGGTGGCTGCACGTAGTTCTGATTTTGATCAACCTCATCCTCGTAATAGTCCTCCACTCTGAAGTAACAGCAGGAGCTATAGAAGCACCAACAGCAGTAGCAGCGGCACCAGAATTTTGTCCTGGTTCAATAGGAACACGCTGTGCTAGCCCTACTGTATCACGGCGTAGAACTGGTTGTGGGAGACGTTTGAGTAATTCATCAAACTTGGCGTCCAACTTGGTGTCAATTGTCTTCTCAATGTCATCCATCCTCTCCAATGCCTTTCCAAAACTGGCCATCACGTCTTCCACCTGTTGACCCAACATTTGATGAAACTTATCATGAAGATCCTTGTTCGTCATGTTCTCCCAGTCAATCTCATCATCTTGTGATCCTGGCATGGTTAGCAGCAATAGAAACACACAAGAATATTATCCTACAGACTACTAACAAGAGGTGGTGGTGGGTGTCACAAATCCGTCAAGCAAATCTCAAATTCTTACCAGTTCTTACCCAAAGACGGTGGTGATCGGCAACCGTTGTAGTCAAAACTCTCAAAGCTTGGATAGAGCAATTACCAGGGAGAATCAAACACACGACGTAGATGTATGTGGAGCTGGGAAGGCTTATAATATGGAAGCAAAAAGGGTCAGCAACAATAAATTCACAGATGCAAAGTTGAATAAACGCTCAACGACGGTACTGTGCTGGTCCTAGGCTAGACCGTGCTAGAGACGCGAGCCTAGAACACTAAGAAAATCACAGTGCTGCACGTAAACAAGGGAGGAGGACACTCTGAATTTTTTCTCTTTTTTTTCACTTTTTTTGGCACTTCTTTTTCCTCTTTTTTTTTGCTCCACAACAAATTTTTTTCGAAAAAGTCTACAAATGGTCTAGAAACTGCCTAGCCAGAATTTTCCAGACTTAGTTTTTTTTGAAACTGGAGCTATTTTTCTACTGCGGGTAACCCGAAAGTTTGGGAGTCCTTCTCTATCACGACTCGGAGTATGACGTGATCTGGAATTCGAAAATAAGACAACAAATTCTGGACTCAGACTTTTTGGCCCTGAAAGTCAAAGAACATCATTCGTCGCTATTTTTCAAAGAAGTTTCTAAACCTATTGGCACTTCCTTTTGAAGGAAATTCGAGAGATTATGTTGCTTATAGTCATTAGCCCCCCTGGTAGGGACAAACGTACCTTTCTGCAGATGCTCTATGATCCGGGCAATCTCATTTGGCCGTAAATTGAAGAAAATCCAGCGGCTATATGCCTTATTCTCCTTGTTTTCGCCGGATGGCATGCTGTAACTCATGCCCGTGAAAGCCAAGAACAAAAGGGCATTCCTGGCATCGGTCAATATATATGTGGAAATGATATCTCCACTATAGAGGACAAGAAATTTTGGGGGAATCAGGCAAAAAGCGCACGAGAAAATGAAGTACTTTAAAGGACTGCCATAGAATTGACAGATGTTCACTAAAACGGTCATAATTTTGTCATTCGGAGTCCGTGTCAGACCCATAAGTACTCAAACTGCTGGCGACGAGCACGCGAATCCAAAAAATACTCCCCGCTTCCGCCAGGAGGCCCGGAGTACCCTCAAATTCAGCCTTAAGCTGGACTTTTCACCCTGAAAGTCAAAGAACATCATTCATCGCTGTTTTTCAGACAAGTTTCTGAACCCATTGGAACTTCCTTTTGAATGAAATTCGAGAGATTATGTTGCTTATAGACACTAGCCCCCTGGTAGCGACAAACGTACCTTTCTGCAGACACTCTTTGATCCGGGGAATCTCATTTGGCCGTAAAATGAAGAAAATCCAAAGGCTATATGCCTTATTCTCCTTGTTTTAGCCGGATGGCACGCTGTAACTCATGCACGTGAAAGCCAAGAACAAAAGGGCATTCCTGGCATCAATCAATATATATGTGGAAACGATATCTCCTCTATAGATGATAGAGGCGAGGGTCCCGATCTTTCGATGAGATGATAACTATCGATTTGGTGGAGTCGACTTTGATGATCCGACTACAAACGTGCACGATGTTGCGCCTTAGCAATCGCTAAACCAACCCCGAGAGGTTATTGACAATGCTGGAAGCACAATCAACCTGACCACGAAGGTCTATTCCTGCAAGCAATCAAAGAACAAGCAAGAATATGATAAAAGCAATCTGGATATTGTGAGTATATATGAAGTATTGATAAAGGTGAGGATCCGTAAGCGGTCTTGGTCTGGTCATTGGACACAAAGGAAGTACGCGAAGTTGCAGCTATGGCGAACTTTAATCTAAATAAAACCCAAAGTCTAAACGGTGCCCTAAGGGCTGTATATATGGAGGAAGAGGGGGGAATTTCGTGGCCCTTGGTGGAGGGGTCCGAAATCAACCCTATCTCTTGTTTACCCACACATACGGACTCTAAAAATAGCCTATACTTATGTATTTCGAAATTACATGGGCCTGGCCCAATAATAAGGTGACGCAACACCTAGAATAGCCTCGGGACGAAATTAATAAAGTGGCATCTTGTATATTTCGTCCAAGGCTTCATGCACCCATTATGGTGGCTTCAAAATCCTGAAATCATCACTTGTAACTCCGTTCCTGTTCCCCTTGTGCATGCCATCATTTCCCTGCTTGTTCGTGCCCCAATGTCCATCCTTCTCCAAGCTAGGCCCTTCATTTGTAAGCAAAACAAATGTATCCAATTTAGGCAGCATCATATTCTCATGAACATTAGAATCATTACCAAGAAACGAAAGTACCTGATAACTTAATTGGCGGGCGCGTGCTCTTATAATTGGTCTAGTATATGTAGCAGTAGGGGTTGTGGGTGTAACAATGGTGGTGATGTCCTCATCAATAGAGGACAAGAAATTTTGGGGCAATCAGGCAAAAAGCGGACGAGACAATGAAGTACTTTTGAGGACAGCCATAGAATGGACATATGTTCACTAAAACGGACATAATTTTGTCATTCGAAGTCCGTGTCGGGCCCATAAGTACTCAAACTTCTCGCGGAAAGCACGCGAATCCAAAAAATACTCCCCGCTTGCGCCAGGAGGCTTGGAGTACCCTCAAATTCAGCCTTAAGCAGGACATTTTGGCCCTGAAAGTCAAAAACATCATTCGTCGTTGTTTTTCAGACAAGTTTCTAAACCCATTGGCACTTTCTTTTGAAGGAAATTCGAGAGATTATGTTGCTTATAGATATTAGCCCCCCTGGTAGGGACAAACGTACCTTTATGCAGATGCTCTATGATCCGGGCAATCTCATTTGGCCGTAAATTGAAGAAAATCCAGCGGCTATATGCCTTATTCTCCTTGTTTTCGCCAGATGGCATGCTGTACGTCATGCGCGTGAAAGCCAAGAACAATAGGGCATTCCTGGCATTGGTCAATGTATATGTGTAGACGATATCTCCTCTATAGAGGACAAGAAATTTTGGGGCAATCAGACAAAAAGCGCACGAGAAATTGAAGTACTTTCGAGGACTGCCATAGAATGGACAGATGTTCACTAAAACGGTCATAATTTTGTCCTTCGGAGTCCGTGTCGGACCCATAAGTACTCAAACTGCTTTCATGGCAAGCGCCAATCAAAAAAAAAATACTCCCCGCTTGCGCCAGGAGGCTCGGAGTACCCTCAAATTCAGCCTTAAGCTGGACTTTTTGGCCCTGAAAGTCAGAGAACATCATTCATCGTTGTTTTTCAGACAAGTTTCTAAACCCATTGGCACTTTCTTTTGAAGGAAATTCGAGAGATTATGTTGCTTATGGACATTAGCCCCCCTGGTAGGGACAAACGTACCTTTCTGCAGATGCTCTATGATCCGGGCAATCTCATTTGGCCGTAAATTGAAAAAAATCCAGCGGCTATATGCCTTATTCTCCTTGTTTTCGCCGGATGGCATGCTGTAATTCATGCGTGTGAAAGCCAAGAACAATAGGGCATTCCTGGCATTGGTCAATATATATGTGGAAACGATATCCTCTATAGAGGAAAAGAAATTTTGGGGCAATCAGGCAAAAATCGCACGAGAAAATGAAGTACTTTCGAGGACTACCATAGAATGGACAGATGTTCACTAAAACGGTCATAATTTTGTCATTCGGAGTCCATGTGGGACCCATAAGTACTCAAACTGCTCGCGGCGAGCACGCGAATCCAAAAAATACTCTCCGCTTCCGCCAGGAGGCCCGAAGTACCCTCAAATTCAGCCTTAAGCAGGACTTTTTCACCCTGAAAGTCAAAGAACATCATTCGTCGTTGTTTTTCAGACAAGTTTCTGAACCCATTGGCACTTCCTTTTGAAGGAAATTCGAGAGATTATGTTGCTTATAGACATTATGATAGAGGCGGGGTGTCCCGATCTTTCGATGAGATGATAACTATCGATTTGGTGGAGACGACTTTGACGATCCGACTACAAACGTGCACGACGTTGCGTCTTAGCAATCGCTAAACCAACTCCGAGAGGTTATTGACCACGCCGGAGCACAATCAACCTGACCACGAAGGTCTATTCCTGCAAGCAATCGAAGAACAAGCAAGAATATGATAAAAGCAATCTGAATATTGCGAGTATGTATGAAGTATTGATAAAGATGGGGATCCGTAAGCGGTCTTGGTCTGGTCGTTGGACACAAACGAAGTACACGAAGTTGCAATGGCTAACTTTTAACTAAACAAATCCCAAGGGAAAAGCTACTAGACGGATCTACTTATATAGGAGCAAGGGGTGGCGGCCAAGGAGGTGGGAGGACGTCCCAGGCAGCCTAAAACTAACCCTAGGTCGTACAAGGCCAATGGGCCCAATTGGAGGTAACGTAACACCTTTGGACTTGTAGTTTGACTCGGATTCTGGTGCAGCGTCAGATTGTTTCGTCCATAACTCAACGCTCCGGACGGATTTTAAGGTGATTCCAATTGTGTTGGAAAGAGCATGAAATCTACTTTCGAACAAAAAAAGAATCACCCAATTCGGAGTTCGTATGAAAAAGTTGTTGCGTTTTGAGTAAGGTATGTCTGTGCCAACAAATTAGCACAAGAACTAGAAGGCATGAAAATATTGCAACTCAGTTTGCACATATAAGTGAAGCTCTTATTTATTTTAAAAGATTGACAATGTTCATCATTGAACCATCCCAACATTGGTGAATAAACCTTATTTGAATCAAATTTACATGCTACAACATGCTTAGATAAGCAAACATGCAATGAGTCATTCGACACAAGATTAAAGGTCATATCAAAATGATTAAACATACATTTTTTGCATCAAATGTTAATTCAATGGGTGCTCTCAAAATTGTTGGTATTTCAGTTGTTTGATCACATGGCAAAGTCAAATTATCAACATAATCCTCTAAAATAGGTGGTGTGATCAAAGTAGTGGGTAGCTCAACACATGATGTATTCAAGTTAGCTAGGCATGCATCATTCTCATGTAAAAGTGGAAAATCTGTACCTTTGTCATTACCTCTTATAGTCAACTCAGATGATGCAGGCACTCTCGATGGTGATGTGTCACATGGTGGAGATGATGTAGTCCTTGCAACAACGGATGTGGTTGTCATAGTACGCCTAGTAGTTGAATAAACATCTGTATCAACAGTTGGAATGTGCACCATGCGCTTGTTCTCCTTGTGGGCAACACGTCGTTTTATTTCCTGTTCAGCTTTGCAAGCAAGACGAAACAAATGGTCCATAGGATAACACTCTTCATGAATTAGTATCTCCTGAATATTATGGTTTAATCCTCCCAAAATCTATCCATAAAATCTTCTTCACTTTCTTCTAAAATGAGTGCAACAAGGTAGTTTGTAAATCATCATAATATTTTGTTATGGTGTCACTACCTTGTTTTAAATGTTCCAGTTTTTAATCATGCCACGAGTATAATAAACATCGATTTAATCTATCTCTCATGACATGTTTTAAATCATCCCAAGTATTAGGTACATAATCAGGGTGTAACCGACAATATTCACTCCACCAAACTAGAGCATAACCAAAGAAAGAACCAACCGCAATCAGAACTTTTTGTGTTCATCAAAATTATGGGAAGCAAATATATTATTTATGTCTAACTCCCATTCAATATATAAAGCAGGTCTAAAACGACCATTAAATGGTGGTATAGAAACATGAACCTGATCATGTGCATTTGGATGTTTGTGCACCTCTCGTGACGGTTGTGGTATTTGCATAGGTGGTGGCATGTCTCCCGCGATCGACAAAGCCCATGAATCGACTCTGGATCCTGTCATGATTAGTAGAACAAGAAACAAAATCCAAAAATAATGTTCCTATAACTACTAGGATGTGGTGGTAAAACGCTCACAGTAAAGCAAATATCAATGTCTTACAAGTTCTTACCATGCAGCAGGCGATGATCGGCAACCAGCGGTGTCAAGTAACTCCGAATATTGAGTAAAGCGATTGCCAGGGGAGCGTATGTATACACGGTGTAGAAATATGTGGAGCTGGGTTGGCTATATATGGTAGCAAAAGATTAGCAATAATCAATTCAAAGATGCAATGTTGAATAAGCGCTCAACGATCAGATTTTGTCTGGTCCTAGGCTAGACCGGACTAGAGACGCGAGCCTAGAACACTAATAAGGTCACGGCGTAGCACAACTAGCATCAATGAAGGATACTAAGTAGCTCTTGACAGCAAGATATAAGTGAAGATAATGATAAAAAAACAACTGCCAAGGAGGATATACAACAACTCTCTCTCCAACTTTCTTCTTGCAAAGTTTGAGCCAATTTTCTGATAAATTCTTGCAAAGAATGCTACTAACTCAAGCTTTCCAATGCAAAAAGAATCACTCAATTCCGAGTTGATATGAGGAGTCAAAGAATTCTAAAACTGGCCTGAAAAATTGGAACAAGCTGTGTTCACGAACTTCGAAGGGCGAAAAGACCTATTTAGAAGCCGATTTTGAGGTGTCAAATATTGAACTTGCTTCTGCAACTATTTACATTCGGCTCGTCGCTAGTTTCAATTTGAGTACTCACGGAGCCAAAACGGACTTCGTATGAGGAAGATACACCTGTTTTACTGAACAGTGCGCAAAACAGATTTTAATCCGAATTCAGGTACGAGGTTGATTCTAGATAGATCCGATTTTTTTTCTTCTCTCTTTTTTTTCCTCACACTTTTTTTCTTTTTCTTCTCTCTCTTTTTCTTTTTTTTCTTTCCTTTTTTCTCTCTTTTTTTTCTCTATTTTTTTCTCCCTCTTTCCAAGACAAACTAGATAAGATGCAGATTGGATCAGGCGAAGATGTGAATGACCTCAACTATGATTATGACAATGAACAGTGCGTAGCACGTGGTGGAAATTAATAGATGGGATGGTGGACAGCGGAAGGGATAATGATGCAGTGGTGGCGTGACTAATGTGAATAGAACTCGAAACTCTAAAGGAACTAGACACTAAGACCAGCAACTGACACGACGATGCAACCGATAATTCAACTATGCAAGCAACGAATAGAAAATTGCAAACGCTCAGATGGCTTGGATAAAGGATGAACAGATCTAACTTTTTTATGGCTTTTCATGGACTATAGGTATGAATGATAGATGCGATCTAAACTATGAAAAACTATAAAATCTCACCGAGCAACATGAAAACTGATACCACTTGATAGATGCGAGGGTGTCCCGATCTTTCGATGAGATGATAATTATCGATTTGGTGAAGATGACTTTGACGATCCGACTACAAACGTGCACGACGTTGCGCCTTAGCAATCGCTAAACCAACTCCGAGAGGTTATTGACCACGCCGGAGCACGATCAACCTGACCACGAAGGTCTATTCCTGCAAGCAATCGAAGAACAAGCAAGAATATGATAAAAGCAATCTGAATATTGCGAGTATGTATGAAGTATTGATAAAGGTGGGGATCCGTAAGCGGTCTTGGTCTGGTCGTTGGACACAAACGAAGTACACGAAGTTGCAATGGCTAACTTTTAACTAAACAAATCCCAAGAAAAAAGCTACTAGATGGATCTACTTATATAGGAGTAAGGGGTGGCGGTCAAGGAGGTGGGAGAACGTCCCAAGGCAGCCTAAAACCAACCCTAGGTCGTACAAGGCTCATGGGCCTAAGTGGAGGTGATGTAACACCTCTGGACTTGTAGTTTGACTCGGATTCTGCTGCAGCGTCAGATTGTTTCGTCCATAACTCAACGCTCCTGACGGATTTTAAGGTGATTCCAATTGTGCTGGAAAGAGCATGAAATCTACTTTCCAACAAAAAAAGAATCACCCAATTCGGAGTCCGTATGAAAAAGTTGTTGGCGTTTTGAGTCAGGTATGTCTGTGCAGTCCGAATCTAAAGCCAGAACGTGAGAGACTTGGACTCTATCTTCTCTTGGCCCAAAAGTGACGTGAGAAGACTTTTTGAACAGCACCTAAACTTCTCCTTTTCCCTTATCTTCATATGTGGATTGTATAAATGTCCCATACACCTGCAATTAGACAAAACACAAAAATGTTTGAAGTATTTTTGTTCTGGATAACATAAATAGATTATTGAATAGTTTGCTCTAGAAATCACCTGACAAATATGCATGTATGCAATATTTTCGGTCATATCAAAGGTAGTCATGTCCTCATCATCCTCCCCTTCTTGAAAATAAAGCCATCCTCGGCGTTGCTTAATCTGAAATGTGGCTAACAAAAGAGACAAGGTGTACATGTTGTATATGTATATGTCATCCATTTTTACTTCCCTCGATTTTTGCATATATGACACATGAATAGATGAGTAACTTGCATAGTTCATAAAATATAAAGCCAAAAAATTAGCACAAGAAGTAGAAGGCATGAAAATATTGCAACTCAGTTTGCACATATAAGTGAAGCTCTTATTCATTTCAAAAGATTGACAATGTTCATCATTAAACCATCCCAACGTAGGTGAATAAACCTTACTTGCATCAAATTGACATGCTACAACATGCTTAGATAAGCAAACATGCAATGAGTCATTCAACACAGAATCATCAGCAAGATTAGAGGTCATATCAAAATGATTAAACATTGATTCTTTTGCATCAACAGTTAATTCAATGGGTGCACTCAAAATTGTTGGTATTTCAGTTGTTGATCACATGACGCATTCATGACAGTATCAAGATTCTCTAAAATAGGTGATGTGCTCAAATCACCAGGTAACTCAACACATGATGCATTCAAGTTAACTAGGGATGCATCATTCTCATGTGAAGTTATATCACCAATACCTTTACTGTTACCTTGTCGCAAAGGCGTAGCTGATGTAGGTACAGACGTAGACAATGCACCATACTCTTGAGATGATGTCGCGCTCACAATCCAAGGTGGGGCTGCTCTAGTAGGTGCAACGGTGGAGGAACCAACCGGCGGTGGTGAGCATGAACTGGAATAGTAGTTGTTGTAGTCACCCAATGCATCCTCCTGTAGAATCGTCTCTCAAAGGTACAAGCACGAACATACATACCAAGAATGCAACGAGGAATATCTGAAATCTTGCCGAATATCATGGTTCAAACCACCAAAAAATCTATTCATTGTATGATCCTCAGATTCTTCTATGTCACAATGATGCATATAAGATTTGAACTCTTGGTAGTAAGCATGAACAGTGTTATTGCCTTGTTTAAATTGTTCAAATTTGCGAAGCAATTCACGACGATAGTAAGGAGGGAAAAACTGTTTTCTCATTACATCTTTCAAATCTTTCCAAGTTGTGGGTTGGTTATCAATGTTTTTCTTACAATGCACACTCCACCAAATAGAAGCAAAACTAGTAAATGCTCTAGTGGCAGCTCGTACTCGCTCAAGTTTAGAAAAAACATGGTGACTAAAAACTTGTTCTACTTCAAGCTCCCAAGCTAGATAAATAGCAGGACTAAATCTACCCTCAAATGACGGTAAAGAGCAAACCTGGCCATGTGCTTGTGTGTGTTGTCCCAACTCTCGTGATGGTGAAGATGTGTTCGTCGTCCAAGAACTTCTATCTCCGAAACCTGTCATGATTAGGAGAAACAAGAAACAAAATTCGATAATAATGTTCCTATGAAATACTAGGATGTGGTTGTAAAGTGCTCACAGTGAAGCAAATATCAATATCTTACAAGTTCTTACCATGCGGCAGGTGGTGACAGGCAACCAGCGGTGTCAAGTAACTCTGAAGATTGTGTAAAGTGATTGCCAGGGGAACGTATGTATACACGGTGTATAAATATGTGGAGCTGGGTTGGCTATATATGGTAGGAAAATATTTAGCAATAATCAATTCAAAGATGCAATGTTGAATAAACGCTCAACGACGGTACTGTGCTGGTCAAAGGCTAGACCGGACTAGAGACGCGAGCCTAAAACACTAATGAGGTCACGGCGTAGCACAACTAGCATCAATGAAGGATATTAAGTAGCTCTGGACAGCAAGATATAAGTGAAGATCACAACGGCAATAAAGATAATGATGGAAAACAACTGCCAAGCAGGATATACAACAACTCTCTCTCCAACTATCCTCTTGAAAAGTTTGAGCCAATTTTCTAATAAATTTTCAAAGAATGCTACTAACTAAAGCTTTCCAATGCAAAAAGAATCACTCAATTCCGAGTTGATATGAGGAGTCAAAGAATTCTAAAACTGGCCTGAAAAATTGGAACAAGCTGTGTTCACGAACTTCGGAGGGCAAAAAGACCTATTTAGAAGCCGATTTTGGGGTATCAAATATTGAACTAGCTTCTACAACTATTTACATGCGGCTCGTCGCTAGCTTCAATTTGAGTACTCACGGAGGCAAAACGGACTTCATATGAGGAAGATACACCTGTTTTACTGAACAGTGCGCAAAACAGATTCTAATCCGAATTCAGGTACGAAATTGATTCTAGATAGATCCGATTTTTTTTCTTCTCTCTTTTTTTCTCACGCTCTTTTTTCTTTTTCTTCTCTTTCTTTTTCCTTTTTTTCCTTCCTTTTTTTCTCTCTTTTTTTCTCTTTTTTTTCTCCCTCTTTCCAAAACAAACTAGATAAGATGCAGATTGGATCAGGCGAAGATGTGAATGACCTCAACTATGATTATGACAATGAACAGCGCGTAGCACGTGGTGAAAATTAATAGATAGGATGGTGGACAGCGGAAGGGATAACGATGCAGCGGCGGCGTGACTAATGTGAACAGAACTCGAAACTCTAAAGGAACTAGTACTAAGACCAGCAACTGACTTGACGATGCAACCGATAATTCAACTATGCAAGCAACGAATAGAAAATTGCAAAGGCTCAGACTGGCTTGGATAAAGGATGAACAGATCTAACTTTTTTTGTGGCTTTTTCGTGGACTGTAGGTATGAAGAACAGACTCGATCTAAACTACGAAAAACTGTAAAATCTCACCGAGCAACCTGAAAATCTGATACCACTTGATAGAGGCGAGGGTGTCCCGATCTTTCGATGAGATGATAATTATCGATTTGGTGAAGATGACTTTGACGATCCGACTACAAACGTGCACGACGTTGCGCCTTAGCAATCGTCATGACAAATATGCATATTTGCTCTGATACCACTTGATAGAGGCGGGGGTGTTCCGATCTTTCGATCGACTTCCACCAAAGCGAAATCCACCATCTCATCGAAAGACGGACACCTTTGCGAATCTATCATAATCAAACACAAGCATATGTAGAGATACTAAAAACAAAACCCAAAGTGCATGCCCTAAGGGCTGTAATATGGAGGAAGACGTGTTACCTTAACTCTTGTTTCCCCACACATGGACTCTAAAATAGTTACTAACCATTGGATGTAATAAGGATGTGGATGTCTAGGTCTATGTGGCATCTTGAGATTTCGTCCAAGGCTATGCACTCATTATGGTGGCTTCAAAGTCACCATCTCCATGCTAGCATGCCATCATCTCCATGCTTGTTCTTGCTCCAATGTTCATCCTTCTCCATCTATGATGCAAAACAAATGTATCCAATTTAAGCGGGGAATAGAACGTTCCTTCACAACTCCCTTTGTATGGAACCAAATTATGTGGTCTTGTGGTGAGAGATAGCTTCTCCACCATCTCCATGATTTTGCAGCTCCCTCCATCTATGATGGCCTTGTAACGTTCCTTCACACTCCTTTGTAAACAAATTATGCACATTGAGCAACTCAAAACATTGAGCATAAACATTCAACACTGTCTTCTTGACAGCCATGTATTGTGTCTCATGATCGAATCATCTCCACCGTGTTCCTCATGTGTAATAAGAGCCAAAGTCTCCTCATCATAGTCACTAGCGGACTCATACCCACCATCCTCGTGAGCAATCATCACACGCTGAGATTTGCATTCTCTCAAAAATGTCCTCTTCCCTTACAACGACGACAAATAATATCACTTGTGTGCCCTGTTGACGCCATGGAAGAAGAAGAGCTCTGTGCAGAGCCCAGTGTGCTCTTGGCGAGATAGTGGTGGTTGTGCACCTTTCTTGTATCACAGTTAGAGGTGGCACTGAAGGAGGTGATGGTGCGGTGGAAGTAGATGATGCACGTGGTGTCCATGATGAAGGTCGACTGCGAGAGCAGTTTAGTGCGGCGCCGGTGCACCGATCGATCCTGCACTTCACGTTCAGCTTTACAAGCAAGATGGAATAAACGAGTGATATTATTATAATCCTTATAGTCTAGAATGGTCTGAATATCTCTATTTAATCCACCCAGAAAACGTGCAAGCATAGCTTCATTCTCCTCAACAATACCACATCTAATCAAGCCAGTTTGTAATTCCTGATAATATTCTTCTACAGAATTTTTACCTTATCTTAAGCGCTGCAATTTTTGAAGTAATTCACGTTGATAATATGGTGGAACCCAACGAGTATGCATAGCAGTTTTCAAAGCAGCCCAAGTAGCTGGAACAGGATATAATCTACAATGTTCAGACCACCAAACACAAGCAAAACTAATGAAAGCACAAACAGCAGCAGGAACACGTCTCTCCTCAGAATATTGTAAACATGTAAATCGTTGTTCAGTTTCTAACTCCCAAGTAAGATATATATCAGGAACATATCTACCCTCAAATGGTGGAATATTCAATTTCAGTTTAGGGAGATGGTCATGATCTCGTACCTGAAAACTATCCGGTAGGGACAAACGTACCTTTCTGCAGATGCTCTATGATCCGGGCAATCTCATTTGGCCGTAAATTGAAGAAAATCCAGCGGCTATATGCCTTATTCTCCTTGTTTTCGCCGGATTGCATGCTGTAACTCATGCGCGTGAAAGCCAAGAACAATAGGGCATTCCTGGCATTGGTCAATATATATGTGGAAACGATATCTCCTTTATAGAGGACAAGAAATTTTGGGGCAATCAAGCAAAAAGCGCACGAGAAAATGAAGTACTTACGAGGACTGCCATAGAATGGACAGATGTTCACTAAAACGGTCATAATTTTGTCATTCGGAGTCCGTGTCGGACCCATAAGTACTCAAACTGCTCGCGGCAAGCCCGCGAATCCAAAAAATACTCCCCGCTTGCGCCAGGAGGCTCGGAGTACCCTCAAATTCAGCCTTAAGCAGGACTTTTTGGCCCTGAAAGTCAAAGAACATCATTCGTCGTTGTTTTTCAGACAAGTTTTGAACCCATTGGCACTTTCTTTTGAAGGAAATTCGAGAGATTATGTTGCTTATAGACATTAGCCCCCCTGGTAGGGACAAACGTACCTTCTGCAGATGCTCTATGATCCGGCAATCTCATTTGGCGTAAATTGAAGAAAATCCAGCGACTATATGCCTTATTCTCCTTGTTTTAGCGGATGGCATCTTTGTAACTCATGCGGCGAAAGCCAAGAACAATAGGGCATTCTGGCATTGGTCGATATATATATGTGGAAGCGATATCTCCTCTAAAGAGGACAAGAAATTTTGGGGCAATCCGGCAAAAGCGCATGCGAGAAAATGAAGTACTTTCAAGGACGCCATAGAATGGACAGATGTTCACTAAAACGGTCATAGTTTTGTCATTCGGAGTCCGTGTCGGACCCATAAGTACTCAAACTGCTCGCGGCAAGCGCGCGAATCCAAAAAATACTCCCCGCTTGCGCCAGGAGGCTCGGAGTATGATAGAGGCAAAGGTGTCCCGTCTTTCGATGAGATGGTGGATTTCGCTTTGTGGAAGTCGACTTTGACGATCCGACTACGAACGTCGAGACGCGTCGCGCCTAGCAATCGCTAAACCAACTCCGAGAGGTTATTGACCACACCGAGCACGATCAACGACCACGAGGGCTGCTTCCGCGAGCAAACGAAGAACAAGCAAGAAACCGAGATTGCAATCTGGATATTGCGAATATAAGATGAAAGCTTTATTGATCAAGGTGGGGTTACTGTGGCGCCTTTGTGCGGTCGTTGAACACAAACGAAATGCGCGAAGTTGCAGCTATGGCGAACTTTTAATCTAAACAAAACCCAAGTCTAAGCGGTGCCCTAAGGGCTGTATATATGGAGGAAGAGGGGTGAATTTTGTGGCCCTTGGTGGAGGGTCCAAACTAACCCTATCTCTTGTTTCCCCACACATACGGACTCTAAAATAGCCTATACTAATGTATTTCGAAATTACATGGGCCTGGCCCAATAATAAGGTGACGCAGCACCTAGAATAGCCTATGGACGAATATTATGAAGTGGCATCTTGTATATTTCGTCCAAGGCTTCATGCACTCATTATGGTGGCTTCAAAGTCCTGAAATCATCACTTGTAACTCCGTTCTTGATCCCCTTAGCATGCCATCAACTCCATGTGTGTTCTTGCTCCAATGTTCATCCTTCTCCAAGCTAGGCCCTTCATTTGTAAGCAAAACAAATGTATCCAATTTAGGCAACATCATATTCTCATGAACATTAGAATCATTACCAAGAAACGAAAGTACACAGTAATTTAGTTGGCGTCTTGTGAGCTCTAGTAATTGGTCCAAGATGTATAGCAGCGGGGGTTGTGGGTGTAACAATGGTATTGATGTCCTCATCATCCTCCCTTCTTGAAATGAAGTCGTCCTCGACGGAAGTTCATCTTCCTCACCCAAATATGGCTTCAAATCTGCAATGTTAAAAGTGGGACTAACCCCAAAATCTGCAGGCAGCTCAAGTTTATATGCATTATCATTTACTTTCTCCAACACTTTAAAGGGACCAGCAACACGTGGCATTAGCTTTGATTTGCGCAAATCAGAAATCTATCCTTACGCAAATGTAACCAAACAAGATCTCCGGTGCAAACACAACATGTTTTCTACCCTTATCTCCAAAAGTTTATATTTAGCATTCATCGCTCAATGTTTTCCTTAGTTAACTCATGCATTTTAAAATCAATTCAGCACGTTCTTTAGCATCAAAATTAACCTTCTCCAAAGATGGAAGAGGCAATAAATCAATAGGTGCACGAGGTAGGAAACCATACACAATTTCAAAAGGGCACATCTTAGTAGTAGAATGCAATGAGCGATTATAAGCAAATTCAATATGAGGCAAGCATTCTTCCCACATTTTCTTATTATTCTTCAAAACAGCCCTAAGCATAGTAGACAATGTTCTATTGACTACTTCAGGTTTATCCATCGGTTTGGGGGTGACAAGTAGTACTAAAAAGTAGTTTAGTCCCCAACTTAGCCCATAAACATCTCCAAAAGTGGCTAAGAAATTTAGTATCACGATCTGAAACAATAGTATTTGGCACACCATGCAAGCGAATAATTTCACGAAAGAACAAATCAGCAACATTAACAACATCATCGCTTTTATGACATGGTATAAAGTGTGCCATTTTCGAGAATCTATCCACGACAACAAATATGCTATCCTCCCTTCTTTGTTCGAGGTAAACCTAAAACAAAGTCCATAGATATATCCTCCCAAGGAACACTAGGTACGAGCAAAGGCATATATAAACCATGAGGATTGAGTCGTGACTTAGCTTTTGACATGTAGTGCAGCGAGCAACAAAACGCTCAACATCCGTCTCATCTTTGGCCAAAAGAAATGTGTAGCTAGTATATCCTCCGTCTTCTTCACGCCAAAGTGTCCCATTAGTCCTCCTCCATGCGCCTCCTGCAACAACAAAAGACGAACGGAGCTAGCTGGAATGCATAGCTTGTTAGAACGAAACACAAATCCATCATTAATGACAAACTTGTTCCATGTTCTACCTTCTTTACAATTCTGCAATACATCTTTAAAATCAGCATCATGCACATATTGATCTTTGATGGTCTCCAAACCAAATATTTTGAAGTCAAGTTGTGAAAGCATAGTATAGCGACGAGACAATGCATCAAGAATAACATTTTCTTTACCCTTCTTGTGTTTAATGACATAAGGAAAGTCTCAATGAATTCAACCCATTTAGCATGTCTACGATTCAGTTTAGCTTGACTTTTAATATGTTTCAAAGATTCATGATCGAATGTATAACAAATTCTTTGGGCCATAAATAATGTTGCCATGTTTCTAAAGTCCTAACAAGAGCATATAATTCTTTATCATAAGTAGAATAATTCAGACTAGGCCCACTCAATTTTTCGAAAAGTATGCAAAGTATGCAACAACTCATGTTTGCCATCTTGTAATAACACACCTCCTAATCCAATTCCACTAGCATCACATTCAAGCTCAAAAGTCTTATTAAAATCAGGAAGTTGGAGTAAAGGAGCATGTGTCAACTTAGCTTTCAATACCGTGAAGGCTTCTTCCCATGCGGTACCCCAAACAAAAGGCACATCCTTCTTTGTAAGCTCGTTGAGAGGTGCAGCAATGGTGCTGAAATCTCTCACAAAACGCCTATAGAAACCAGCGAGGCCAAGGAAACTCCTCACTTGTGTGACCGTTTTGGGCTGCGGCCAACTCTCAATAGCTTCAATCTTGGCTTTATCAACTTCAATTCCTGTGGAGTAACAACATAGCCAAGAAAAGATACTCGGTCGGTGCAAAAGGTGCACTTCCCAAGGTTACCAAACAAGCGTGCATCACGTAGAGCATTAAAAACAACACGTAAATGTTCCAAATGTTCTTCCAAAGATTTGCTATAAATCAGTATATCATCAAAATAAACTACCACAAATCGTCCAATGAAAGCACGTAAAACTTCGTTCATTAATCTCATGAAAGTACTAGGTGCATTAGTTAACCCAAAAGGCATGACTAACCACTCATATAATCCAAACTTAGTTTTAAATGCTGTTTTCCATTCATCTCCCAATTTCATACGAATTTGATGGTATCCACTCATAAATCAACTTTGGAGAATATTGTAGAGCCACTCAATTCATCAAGCATATCATCTAGCCTAGGAATAGGGTGGCGATAACGAATAGTAATATTATTAATGCCTCTACAATCAACACACATACGTGACGTACCATCCTTTTTCGGCACTAGAATAATAGGAACAACACAAGGACTAAGGGATTCGCGTATATAACCTTTGTCGAGCAGCTCCTGTACTTGAAGCATAATCTCCTTCGTCTCCTCTGGATTGGTGCGGTATGGTGCGGTTGGGTAATGATGCACCGGAATTAAGTCAATTTGATGCTCAATCCCTCGAATAGGTGGTAATCCGGTGGCACGTCTTGTGGAAAGACGTCGGCGAACTCTGCAAAATGTTAGTGACAGCGAGGGGCAAAGAGGAAGGCACGCCCTCGAATGAAAATAATGCCTCTTTGCACACAAAAGCATAGCAAACAGATTTGCTAAAATCTAACTCATCAATATCAGATTTGGTGGCAAGTAAACATGCACTTTTCAATTTAATTTCGTAAACAACGAGATGGTTTATTATTAGGCTTCATGTGTTGCTCAAATTCTTTTGCCACAATCTGATTTTCACTCTTATTTTCTCTGTTTTGCTTTATTAGCTCTATTAATATCATCTTTCAAAATGGACTCAGGAGTCATAGGAAGCAAAGTAATATTTTATCCTTATGAACAAGAGTATCTTGATTGTTTCTACCATGGTGTCTGAATTTTTATCAAATTGCCATGGTCTACCAAGTAACAAGGAACATGCTTGCATAGGTACCACATCACAATCAACATAATCAGCATATGTAGAGATACTAAAATGCACACGAGCATGACGTGTTACCTTAACCTTGCCGCTGTTGTTGAACCATTGGATGTAGTAAGGATGTGGATGTGGTCTTGTGGTGAGAGATAGCTTCTCCACCATCTCCATGCTAGCCAAGTTGTTGCAGCTCCCTCCATCTATGATGGCGCTTGAATAGAACATTCCTTCACAACTCCTTTTGTATGGAACAAATTATGCCTCTGATTTTGCTCAGCTTGTGTAACTCTGCACACTCAAAACACGTTGAGCAACTAAACATTCATACACTCGGCATCTTGACAGCCATGTATTGTGTCTCATGATCGAAATCATCTCCACCGTGTTCCTCATGTGTAATAAGAGCCAAAGTCTCCTCATCATAGTCACTAGCGGACTCATACCCACCATCCTCCGTAGCAATCATCACACGCTGAGATTTGCATTCTCTCATAAAATGTCCTCTTCCCTTACAACGACGACAAATAATATCACTTGTGTGCCTGTTGGCGCCATGGAAGAAGAGCTCATGCAGGCCCAGCAGGTGTGCTCTTGGCGGATAGTGGTGGTTGTGCACCTTTCTTGTATCACGGTTGGAGGTGGCACCAAAGGAGGTGATGGTGCGGTGGAAGTAGATGATGCACGTGGTGTCCATGATGAAGGTCGACCTGCGAGAAAAGTTAGTGCGGCGCCAATGCTGTCGATCCTGCACTTCACGTTCAGCTTTACAAGCAAGATGGAATAAGCGAGTGATATTATTATAATCCTTATAGTCTAGAATGGTCGAATCTCTATTTAATCCACCCGAAAACGTGCAAGCATAGCTTCATTCTCCTCAACAATACCACATCTAATCAAACCAGTTTGCAATTCCCGATAATATTCTTCTACAGAATTTTTCCTTGTCTTAAGCGCTGCAATTTTTGAAGTAATTCACGTTGATAATATGGTGGAACCCAACGAGTACGCATAGCAGTTTTCAAAGCAGCCCAAGTAGCTGGAACAGGATATAATCTACAATGTTCGACCACCAAACACATGCAAAGCTAGTGAAAGCACAAACAGCAGCGAGAACACGTCTCTCCTCGGGATATTGTAAACATGTAAATCGTTGTTCAGTTTCTAACTCCCAAGTAAGATATATATCAGGAACATATCTACCCTCAAATGGTGGAATATTCAATTTCAGTTTAGGGAGATGGTCATGATCTCGTACTGAGGGGAGCCCTAGCATTGCCATTATTTGCATGTGGGCGACCGGTGGTTGTGGTGCTGGTGGTTGCACGTAGTTCGATGTTGATCAACCTCCTCCTCGTAATCTCCCACATAATCATCCTCCTCGGTACCAGCAGCAATGCGATGGAGAGCCAAAAGCACCAACAAGAGTAGCAGCGGCACCAGAATTTTGTCTGGCTCAAGAGGAACACGCTGAGCTCGTCCATCTTGATTCGGAAGGGGCGTGGTTGTTGTCGTTCTTGAGAGGTGCGATAGGTGCAGCCGGCGGTGGTTGTGGAAAACGCATGAGCAATTCATCAAACTTGCTATCAAGCTTTGTTTCAAACGTCTTCTCAATGCCATCTATCTTCTCCATGGCCTCGTCAAATCTGTTTACCACATCTTGCACCCGTCCAATCATCATTTGTTTGAAACTTATCATGTAGCTGTTTGTTTGTCGTTCTCCCAATCAGTCTCATCGGCCTGTGTTCTGCCATGGTTAGCAGCAATAGAAACACACAAGAATATGATCCTCTGAGACTACTAGGAAGTGGTGGTGGTGGTGTGGTGGGCAGTCACAAATCCGTGAAGCAAATCTCAAATTCTTACCAGTTCTTACCCAAAGAGGGTGGTGATCGGCAACCGTTGTAGTCAAAACTCTCAAAGCTTGGCTATAGCGATTACGGGGAGAATCAAACACACGACGTAGATGTATATGGAGCTGGGAAGGCTTATAATATGGTAGCAAAAGGGTCAACAATAATCAAATCGAGATGCAAAGTTGAATAAGCGCTCAACGACGATCTTGTCTTGGTCCTAGGCTAGACCGTGCTAGAGACGCGAGCCTAGAACACTAACAAAATCACGGCGCTGCTGCGTAAACAAAGGAAAAGCACACTCTGAATTTTTTTTTTCTTTTTTTTTTTGCGCTGTTTTTTTTTTATGCTGCTTTTTTTTTTTGCGAAAAATCACTATAATGGCGAGTGTCTCAAAACTCTTCCCGTGTCAAACCGACAGGATGGGCATGAAATTTTTTCGACCAAATTTTTTTTTGATTGCCGGACCCAAAAACTGAAGCGGGTCAAAAAACTTTCTATAACGGCGATCGCTCAATACGCTTAGAAACACCTAAAAATAGGATAGCGAGAAAATTTTTATCCCGTGCGTTTTGGAAAATTCAGGCCTAAGCGGAGGTGGTTTCGGACCAACCTCTTCTACGACGGACAAAAGATTGCTGGAATCGAAACCTACTCGAGACAAGGAAACACGAATCGAAAACTAGATGGATCCCAAAACAAACCTAATATGCAAGGGACTCGGATTGGTGATGATATATGGCAGCGGTGGTGGTATATGGATACGGATTGAGCGGTGGCGGATAAGCGGTGGTGGTATATGGATACGGATTGAAGCGGTGGTGCGGCGGTGGCGTGACAACTTATGACCGAACTCGAAACTCTAAAGACTAGACTCTAAGACCAGCAACTAGACACGACGATGCAACCGCAAATTCAACAATGCAAATCTGAAAAAGATTATGCAAAGGCTCGATTGGTTGGGATAGGATGAACTAACCTAATTTTTTTTGGCTTTTTCGTGGACTATAGGTATGAAGACAGACTCGATCTAAACTACGAAAAATCAGAAATCTCACCGAGCAACACGGAAATCTGATACCACTTGATAGAGGCAAAGGTGTCCCGTCTTTCGATGAGATGGTGGATTTCGCTTTGTGGAAGTCGACTTTGACGATCCGACTACTGAGCGTCGAAGACGTCGCGCCTTAGCAATCGCTAAACCAACTCCGAGAGGTTATTGACCACGCCGAGCACGATCAACGACCACGAGGGTCTGCTTCCTGCGAGCAAACGAAGAACAAGCAAGCTGAGATTGCAATCTGGATATTGCGAATATAAGATGAAAGCTTTATTGATCAAGGTGGGGTTACTGTGGCGCTTTATGCAGTCGTTGAACACAAACGAAATGCGCGAAGTTGCAGCTATGGCGAACTTTTGATCTAAACAAAACCCAAGTCTAAGCGGTGCCCTAAGGGCTGTATATATGGAGGAAGAGGGGTGAATTTCGTGGCCCTTGGTGGAGGGTCCAAACTAACCCTATCTCTTGTTTCCCCACATCGGACTCTAAAAATAGCCTATACTAATGTATTTCGAAATTACATGGGCTGGCCCAATAATAAGGTGACGCAGACACCTAGAATAGCCTATGGACGAATATTATGAAGTGGCATCTTGTATATTTCGTCCAAGGCTTCATGCACTCCTTATGGTGGCTTCAAAGTCCTGAAATCATCACTTGTAACTCCGTTCTTGATCCCTTAGCATGCCATCAACTCCATGTGTGTTCTTGCTCCAATGTTCATCCTTCTCCAAGCTAGGCCCTTCATTTGTAAGCAAAACAAATGTATCCAATTTAGGCAGCATCATATTCTCATGAACATTAGAATCATTACCAAGAAACGAAAGTACCTGGTAATTTAGTTGGCGTGCGCGAGCTCTAGTAATTGGTCCAGTATGTATAGCAGCAGGGGCTGTGGGTGTAACAATGGTATTGATGTCCTCATCAGAGTACCCTTAAATTCAGTCTTAAGCAGGACTTTTTGGCCCTGAAAGTCAAAGAACATCATTCGTCGTTGTTTTTCAGACAAGTTTCTGAACCCATTGGCACTTCCTTTTGAAGAAAATTCGAGAGATTATGTTTCTTATAGACATTAGCCCCCTTAGTAGGGACAAACGTACCTTTCTGCAGATGCTCTATGATCCGGGCAATCTCATTTGGCCGTAAATTGAAGAAAATACAGCGGCTATATGCCTTATTCTCCTTGTTTTCGCCGGATGGCATCTTTGTAACTCATGCGGCGTGAAAGCCAAGAACAATAGGGCATTCCTGGCATTGGTCAATATATATGTGGAAACGATATCTCCTCTATAGAGGACAAGAAATTTTGGGGCAATCAGGCAAAAAGCACACGAGAAAATGAAGTACTTTCGAGGACTGCCATAGAATGGACAGATGTTCACTAAAACGGTCATAATTTTGTCATTCGTAGTCCGTGTCGGACGCATAAGTACTCAAACTGCCCGCGGCGAGCGCGCGAATCCAAAAAATTCTCCCCGCTTGCACCACGACGCTCGGAGTATCCTCAAATCAGCCTTAAGCAGGACTTTTTGGCCCTTAAAGTCAAAGAACATCATTCGTCGTTGTTTTTCAGACAAGTTTCTGAACCCATTGGCACTTCCTTTTGAGGGAAATTCGAGAGATTATGTTGCTTATAGACATTAGCTCCCCTGGTAGGGACAAACGTACCTTTCTGTAGATGCTCTATGATTCGGGCAATCTCATTTGACCGTAAATTGAAGAAAATGCAGCGGCTATATGCCTTATTCTCCTTGTTTTCGCCGGATGGCATGCTGTAATTCATGCGCGTGAAAGCCAAGAACAATAGGGCAGTCCTGGCATTGGTCAATATATATGTGGAAATGATATCTCCTCTATAGAGGACAAGAAATTTTGGGGCAATCAGGCAAAAAGCGCATGAGAAAATGAATTACTTTCGAGCACTGCCATAGAATGGACAGATGTTCACTAAAACAGTCATAATTTTGTCATTCGGAGTCCGTGTCGGACCCATAAGTACTCAAACTGCTTTCGCGGCGCTGCGAATCAAAAAATACTACCGCTTGCGCCAGAGGCCCGGAGTACCCTCAAATTCAGCCTTAAGCAGGACTTTTTCGCCCCGAAAGTCAAAGAACATCATTCGTCATTGTTTTTCGGACAAGTTTACGAACCCATTGGCACTTCCTTTTGAAGGAAATTGAGAGATTATGTTGCTTATAGACATTAGCCCCTGGTAGGGACAAACGTACCTTTCTGCAGATGCTCTATGATCCGGGCAATCTCATTTGGCCGTAAATTGAAGAAAATCCAGCGGCTATATGCCTTATTCTCCTTGTTTTCGCCGGATGGCATGCTGTAACTCATGTGCGTGAAAGCCAAGAACAATAGGGCATTCCTGGCATTGGTCAATATATATGTGGAAACGATATCTCCTCTAAATAGGACAAGAAATTTTGGGGCAATCCGGCAAAAAGCGCACGAGAAAATGAAGTACTTTCGAGGACTGCCATAGAATGGACAGATGTTCACTAAAACGGTCATAATTTTGTCATTCGGAGTCCGTGTCGGACCCATAAGTACTCAAACTGCTCGCGGCAAGCCCGTGAATCCAAAAAATACTCCCCGCTTGCGCCAGGAGGCTCGGAGTACCCTCAAATTCAGCCTTAAGCAGGACTTTTTGGCCCTGAAAGTCAAAGAACATCATTCGTCGTTGTTTTTCAGACAAGTTTCTGAACCCATTGGCACTTTCTTTTGAAGGAAATTCGAGAATTATGTTGCTTATAGACATTAGCCCCCCTGGTAGGGACAAACGTACCTTTCTGCAGATGCTCTATGATCCGGGCAATCTCATTTGGCCATAAATTGAAGAAAATCCAGCGGCTATATGCCTTATTCTCCTTGTTTTAGTCGGATGGCATGCTGTAACTCATGCGCGTGAAAGCCAAGAACAATAGGGCATTCCTGACATTGGTCAATATATATGTGGAAACGATATCTCCTCTAAATAGGACAAGAAATTTTGGGGCAATCCGGCAAAAAGTGCACGAGAAAATGAAGTACTTTCGAGGACTGCCATAGAATGGACAGATGTTCACTAAAACGGTCATAATTTTGTCATTCGGAGTCCGTGTCGGACCCATAAGTACTCAAACTGCTTTCGCAAAGCTCATCGAATCAAAAATACTCCCCGCTTGCGCCAGGAGGCTCGGAGTACCCTCAAATTCAGTCTTAAGCAGGACTTTTTGGCCCTGAAAGTCAAAGAACATCATTCGTCGTTGTTTTTCTCACAAGTTTCTGAACCCATTGGCACTTCCTTTTGAAGGAAATTCGAGAGATTATGTTGCTTATAGACATTAGCCCCCCTGGTAGGGACAAACGTACCTTTCTGTAGATGCTCTATGATTCGGGCAATCTCATTTGGCCGTAAATTGAAGAAAATGCAGCGGCTATATGACTTATTCTCCTTGTTTTCGCCGGATGGTATGCTGTAATTCATGCGCGTGAAAGCCAAGAACAATAGGGCAGTCTTGGCATTGGTCAATATATATGTGGAAACGATATCTCCTCTATAGAGGACAAGAAATTTTGGGGCAATCAGGCAAAAAGCGCACGAGAAAATGAAGTACTTTTGAGGACTGCCATAGAATGGACAAATGTTCACTAAAACGGTCATAATTTTGTCATTCGGAGTCCGTGTCGGACCCATAAATACTCAAACTGCTCGCGGCGAGCGCGAATCAAAAAATACTACCGCTTGCGCCAGAGGCCCGGAGTACCCTCAAATTCAGCCTTAAGCAGGACTTTTGGCCCCGAAAGTCAAAGAACATCATTAAATCGCTATTTTTCGGACAAGTTTACGAACCCATTGGCACTTCCTTTTGAAGGAAATTCGAGAGATTATGTTGCTTATAGACATTAGCCCCTGGTAGGGACAAACGTACCTTTCTCCGGATGCTCTATGATCCGGGCAATCTCATTTGGCGTAAATTGAAGAAAATCCAGTGACTATATGCCTTATTCTCCTTGTTTTCGCCGGATGGCATCTTTGTAACTCATGCGGCGTGAAAGCCAAGAACAATAGGGCATTCCTGGCATTGGTCAATATATATGTGGAAACGATATCTCCTCTAAATAGGACAAGAAATTTTGGGGCAATCCGGCAAAAAGCGCACGAGAAAATGAAGTACTTTCGAGGACTGCCATAGAATGGACAGATGTTCACTAAAACGGTCATAATTTTGTCATTCGGAGTCCGTGTCGGACCCATAAGTACTCAAACGTCTCGCGGCAAGCGCGCGAATCCAAAAAATACTCCCCGCTTGCGCCAGGAGGTTCGGAGTACCCTCAAATTCAGTCTTAAGCAGGACTTTTTGGCCCTGAAAGTCAAAGAACATCATTCGTCGTTGTTTTTCAGACAAGTTTCTAAACCCTTTGGCACTTCTTTTTGAAGGAAATTCGAGAGATTGTGTTGCTTATAGACATTAGCCCCCCGGTAGGGACAAACGTACCTTTCTGCAGATGCTCTATGATCCGGGCAATCTCATTTGGCCGTAAATTGAAGAAAATCCAGCGGCTATATGCCTTATTCTCCTTGTTTTCGCCGGATGGCATGCTGTAGCTCATGCGCGTGAAAGCCAAGAACAATAGGGCATTCCTGGCATTGGTCAATATATATGTGGAAACGATATCTCCTCTATAGAGGACAAGAAATTTTGGGCAATCAGGCAAAAAGCGCACGAGAAAATGAAGTACTTTCGAGTACTGCCATAGAATGGACAGATGTTCACAAAACGGTCATAATTTTGTCATTCGGAGTCCGTGTCGGACCCATAAGTACTCAAACTGCTTTGCGGCAAGCGTAGCGAATCAAAAATACTCCCGCTTGCGCCAGGAGGCTCGGAGTACCCTCAAATTCAGTCTTAAGCGGGACTTTTGGCCCCGAAAGTCAAAGAACATCATTCGTCGTTGTTTTTCTCTCAAGTTTCTGAACCCATTGGAACTTCCTTTTGAAGGAAATTCGAGAGATTATGTTTCTTATAGACATTAGCCCCCTGGTAGGGACAAACGTACCTTTCTGCAGATGCTCTATGATCCGGGCAATCTCATTTGGCCGTAAATTGAAGAAAATACAGCGGCTATATGCCTTATTCTCCTTGTTTTCGCCGGATGGCATGCTGTACTTCATGCACGTGAAAGCCAAGAACAATAGGGCATTCCTGGCATTGGTCAATATATATGTGTAGACGATATCTCCTCTATAGAGGACAAGAAATTTTGGGGCAATTAGACAAAAAGCGCACGAGAAAATGAAGTACTTTCGAGGACTGCCATAGAATGGACAGATGTTCACTAAAACGGTCATAGTTTTGTCATTCGGAGTCCGTGTCGGACCCATAAGTACTCAAACTGCTCGGGGCAAGCGCGCGAATCCAAAAAATACTCCCCTCTTGCGCGAGGAGGCTCGGAGTACCCTCAAATTCAGCCTTAAGCAGGACTTTTTGGCCCTGAAAGTCAAAGAACATCATTCGTCGTTGTTTTTCAGACAAGTTTCTGAACCAATTGGCATTTGCTTTTGAAGGAAATTCGAGAGATTATGTTGCTTATAGACATTAGCCCCCCTGGTAGGGAAAAACATACCTTTCTGCAGATGCTCTATGATCTGGCAATCTCATTTGGCCGTAAATTGAAGAAAATCCAGCGGCTATATGCTTTATTCTCCTTGTTTTCGCCGGATGGCATGCTGTAACTCATGCGCGTGAAAGCCAAGAACAAAAGGGCATTCCTGGCATCGGTCAATATATATGTGGAAACGATATCTTGATGCGGAGCATCCTACGGTCATCACCATGTCAAGAGTCCGTTTGGCAAGTGACACGTGCGACCTCTACTTCTCATACATAAAGGTGAATCTTCTCCTTTACACGTGCTCACTTGACCCCTTCGAGGATGATATACTACTTGACACTTCTCCCGTGTGCATGCATAGGTATTGTCGAAGCTTCACGGATGTTGAGGAGGAGTGCAAGCGCCAAGGAACAACTACACCATCCGCGAGGGAAGCCTGGAAGCGACAACGGAAGAAGACGACTCTCGGCTACGGCCGTCGGACATCCGGGCCAGAGGCCGGACATCCGGCGCCTATACAGCCGCCAAGGAGCTGCACCAACAGACAGCCAACAGCATCAGCGGCCGGACATCCGGCGCCAACCCCGGACATCCGGCGCCTCGCCAAAGCCCAGACATCCGGCCTTTTCCCCGGAAATCCGGCATCGACAACAGAACGCACCCGAAGTTTTGCACTTCAGCCCGGACATCCGGCCGAGCCCGGACATCCGGCGCCTCATGGCTCCCGGACATCCGGCCCCCAGCCCGGACATCCGGCACCTGTCTGCGCACAGTGAACGGGCCAAGGGCCCATGTACCCCTCCAACTCGCCCCAACTTGTACTAGCACTATATATACTCCTTCCCCTCCTCCTAGTTAGGGTTAGCAAATATGATAGCTCATTCTTAGGTGAGCTTTGCTCCTACCTCTACTCTCGAGAGAGAGAGACTACCACTCCCATGGAGTTTAAGACCTCCATGTGAGAAGATCCTGCGGGATATCATCAAGACCCCCTTGTGGGAAGATCCATCTAGGATATCATCAGACCTCCTCTTGGAGATGAACCTTACCTTGTATCTTTCCCTTTGTTGTTCATGTACCTTGTGATCTTGTGTGTTTGATTGTCTAGTGGATGTGTGATTTGGACTTGTTCTTGAGTGTTTCCGCTTGTGATTTCTCCCGTGTTCGTCGTGTTCTTCGAGGGATCCCACTCCAAACGTGAAAGATCGACGCTATAGGGTTCCACCCTACATCATTATGGTATCATGAGCCACGTTGATCACGTTTTTGGAGCCCCTACCCCATGTTTTCTTGCTTGATTTTGTTGATTTTGTCCTAAATCCGAAAATCCCTACCAAAAATAGCCCCAATTTTTTTGTGATTTGTTGGTTTGATGATGTTTTGTTGATTTTGATCCATGGATTTGCTTGGTTTCAAGTGGATCTAGCTTTCCCCCAAGTTTCCCCATCTTCCACCCACGAAATCCATCAAATTTTGCCCCCGAAATCATCAATTTCCGCCCCAAACGAGATCTGGAATCGTCGGGCCAGACATCCGGGCCTCAGGCCGGACATCCGGGCCATCGGGCCGGACATCCGGGTCCCAAGCCGGACATCCGGGCCCTGGAGCACCAAATCCGCACGGTTCTGGACATACACCCCCGGAAATCCGGGCTAAACCCCGGACATCCGACCCCTGGGATTTCAGACTTTCCCGTTTCACCGTTTTGTGCATAACTAATTCATCCGGAGTCCGATTTTGACGTTCTTTAGCTCGTTTTGAAGCTATTGACATTCCCCATCCCATAAAAATACCACCAACACCATTTGACTCCATCAAAAATTTGAAAATTTGGCAAGTTTGCCTAGGCCCTCCACCATATCATCCGCATAGCCACCACCGACTTCCGCAACCTAACCCATTTTGATCCATATAGCATTAGTGGTTGCTTGAGTAGTGATTCGAGTCTCCTAAGGTGTTTCGGCTACTTAGGGACGGTTGCTTCTTCATCAACCACCACCACCAACATAACTTCACCATACACTTCCACCAACCCCAACTTAACCGAATTTTGTTTGAGCTTGTTTGAGTTGTGGCTTGTGTCTCCTAAGGTGTTTCAGCTACTTAGGGACCGCGTGCTTCCAACTCTTACACCGTGTATAGCCCATCATTCCACTTCCGCATTGCCTAGTGCAAAACCACCACCGTTTTCCGCTACCACCATTTGACATTTACCTTTGGAGCTTTTGAGTTTGCGGTTTTTCCGTTTCCTAGGGTGTTTCGGCTAACTAGGAACGGCTCGACATCAAGAACACCACCTCTCATCATCACCAAGGACGGTAACCTCGACGACACCTTTGTATATTCCCCTTGCAATTGCATTGTTAACCCCTAGCCCATTTTGCGTTACTTGCCTATCGAGACTAGCCATTTGAGTATTGCCGACAACGTTACTTGTGCACATTAGTGGTCTACACCATCCATTGCATACATACCATATCATATTGGTATCATCCATTGTGTCACAATATCGTTCCCGCATATACACAATTGCTATCTTGGTTTGTGCATTGTACAAATTGACCATAGAAAAAAAAATAGAAAAAGCTTTTAAGCAAAAAGAGAGCAAAGAGCTCGTGAGCAAGTGCCATTGCATCATACCCCATTGCACATATGATTGTCAAATCTACATCATATGTTATCATGCTTGAGAGAAACACCGGGAACCATACATACATAGCATACTTGGGATAGAAAGAATATCCATTTTGCATCTTATAGGTTGTGCACAAGTGTCGTATCCGCCTATTGAGCAATCGTGCTAGCGTCTCTCTTGCGTTGTGCAACACGAGCGTTTTCCGTGGATTCCACATTTTATGCTCATTCCTTGGTTGCACGACCCCATTTATCTATCCCTGTGTGTGTTTCCGTGTACCTTTCATTGCTATTGGTCTACTTGTTTTGCTTGCGAATTTGTGAATCTCTTTCAACATTATTGACTCTTGCTAACATTTTGCATCAAATTTTTGTGCCACTATCCTCACCGAGCTCTACCATAAGCTTTACTTGATAGGTGTGAGTGAACAAGTCCGGTACCAATTCCACTATTCTTTCATCTCACATTGAGTGAAACGAGATACATCCTCAACTTGGGGAAAAGGTAACTTGGTCTCATTTCCTACTCACCTCTACTCGAGTCTTGTGATGGATAGGCAAGGCATTTCATCTTCGGTCTACAACAACGACGAGTTCGATGCCATGAACAACAACTACGACGCCAAGATGGACAAGCGCATGGAGGAGATCAAGGCCCTCATCAAGAACCGCAAGTGGTCTTCCTCATCTTCGAGAAGACTTCCGTGCTACCATCTCCGGCAAGATCACATCGGCATCGACACCATCACCAACAAGAACGTGAAGGTCAAGAGCTCAACACCAACAACCGCTCAACGACTTCACCATCTCCCTTGGCATCTTCGCCAAGCGACTTCAAGGCATCTTCGCCTACGGACATACGGCATCTTCGCCAACAAGAACCTCAAGACTACACTCAAGAGAAGCTACCCAAGCTCAAGTCCGCGACTTCCACGAGCTACTACGACCTCGACACCGACCACAAGATTCCTTTCTATGGGACTCAAGAACCCGAGGAGTACCTCGAGTGGGAGCGTTTGATGGACGACTACCTCAAGCTACATCAAGTTCGTCCCGAAGATCAAGTGAAGTGCGCCACAAGAAACTTCCACGACTACGCCTCGACATGGTGGCTTCACACACCTTCGGAGAGCTACGAGATGAGTTGGCCCAAGACGAAGAAAGCTTTACGGTGAGAGTTTGTGCCTCCAACCTACACGGAACAACTTCGACGCCAATTGGAGAACACCACCCAAGGATCCAAGTCAATCGACAAGTACTTCAAGGAGATGATGATTGCCTTGCGACGAGCCGGAGTGGACGACCCCATTTGGATGAAGTTCCACTTCATGATGGGATTGCACAACGACATCTTCAAGACCATCTTCCTCGAGAACTACAAGTCCATCGACGACTACTACATTGGTGCTCTCAAGGCGGAACAAGAACTCATGAAGGCCAAGGCTTCTCCACCCCAAGCAAACTTCGCGGCGACCAAGCTCTACGACAAGCATGAGGCTAGTACCACCAAGACGTCCAAGTGATGCGGAGCATCCTACGGACATCACCACGTCAAGAGCCCACTTGGCAAGTGACACGTGCGACAGCTACTTTACATACACAAAGGTGAATCATCTCCTTTACACGTGCTCACTTGACACTCTCGAGGATGGTATACTACTTGACACTTCTCCCGTGTGCATGCATAGGTATTGTCGGAGCTTCACGGATGTCAAGGAGGAGTGCAAGCGACAAGGAACGACTACACCATCCGCGAGGGAGGCATGGAAGAGAAGACGGAAGAAAGGAGAAGAAGAAGATGGGTTGCGGATCATCCGGACGCCCGGCCGGACGATCCGGACCGAGCCCGACGATCCGGACGAACTCCCGGACGATCCGGCTAAGCGCGCCAAGACTACAGAACCTACTCGACGAAGTCGCTCATCCGGACAATCGCCGGATCATCCGGACCCCGACACCGAATCATCCGGACCCCGTCCGGATCATCCGGACCCTTTGTCTGTGCGCGACTTGGGCGAAGCCCGTGTACCCCTTCGCCACTCACTTACCCCTTCGCCCCTTGGGCTATAAATAGACCTCCTCCACCTCCTTTCTAGGGTTAGCAAAGTGATAGCTCATTCTTAGGTGAGCTTTGCTCCTACCTCTACTGATAGAGGCAAAGGTGTCCCGTCTTTCGATGAGATGGTGGATTTCGTTTTGTGGAAGTCGACTTTGACGATCCGACTACTGAACGTCGAGGAGGACGTCGCGCCTTAGCAATCGCTAAACCAACTCCGAGAGGTTATTGACCACGCCGAGCACGATCAACCCGACCACGAGGGCATTTCCTGCGAGCAAACGAAGAACAAGCAAGAAACTGAGATTGCAATCTGGATATTGCGAATATAAGATGAAAGCTTTATTGATCAAGGTGGGGTTCTGTGGCGCTTTTGTGCAGTCGTTGAACACAAGCGAAATGCTGTGAAGTTGCAGCTATGGCGAACTTTTGATCTAAACAAAACCCAAGTCTAAGCGGTGCCCTAAGGGCTGTATATATGGAGGAAGAGGGGTGAATTTCGTGGCCCTTGGTGGAGGGGTCCAAACTAACCCTATCTCTTGTTTCCCCACACATACGGACTCTAAAATAGCCTATACTAATGTATTTCGAAATTACATGGGCCTGGCCCAATAATAAGGTGACGCAGCACCTAGAATAGCCTATGGACGAATATTATGAAGTGGAATCTTGTATATTTCGTCCAAGGCTTCAGCACTCCTTATGGTGGCTTCAAAGTCCCAAATCATCACTTGTAACTCCGTTCTTGATCTCCTTGCGCATGCCATCAACTCATGTGTGTTCTTGCTCCAATGTTCAACCTTCTCCAAGCTAGGCCCTTCATTTTAAGCAAAACAAATGTATCCAATTTAGGCAGCATCATATTCTCATGAACATTAGAATCATTACCAAGAAACGAAAGTACACAGTAATTTAGTTGGCGTCTTGTGAGCTCTAGTAATTGGTCCAAGATGTATAGCAGCGAGGGCTGTGGGTGTAACAATGGTATTGATGTCCTCATCATCCTCCCTTCTTGAAATGAAGTCGTCCTCGACGGAAGTTCATCTTCCTCACCCAAATATGGCTTCAAATCTGCAATGTTAAAAGTGGGACTAATCCCAAAATCTGCGAGCAGCTCAAGTTTATATGCATTATCATTTACTTTCTCCAACACCTTAAAGGGACCAGCAACACGTGGCATTAGCTTTGATTTGCGCAAATCAGAAATCTATCCTTACGCAAATGTAACCAAACAAGATCTCGGTGCAAACACAACATGTTTTCTACCCTTATCTCCAGCAAGTTTATATTTAGCATTCATCGCTCAATGTTTTCCTTAGTTAACTCATGCATTTTAAAATGAACTCAGCACGTTCTTTAGCATCAAAATTAACCTTCTCCGAAGATGGAAGAGGCAATAAATCAATAGGTGCACGGTAGGAAACCATACACAATTTCAAAAGGGCACATCTTAGTAGTAGAATGCAATGAGCGATTATAAGCAAATTCAATATGAGGCAAGCATTCTTCCCACATTTTCTTATTATTCTTCAAAACAGCCCTAAGCATAGTAGACAATGTTCTATTGACTACTTGGTTTATCCATCGGTTTGGGGGTGACAAGTAGTACTAAAAAGTAGTTTAGTCCCCAACTTAGCCCATAAACATCTCCAAAAGTGGCTAAGAAATTTAGTATCACGATCTGAAACAATAGTATTTGGCACACCATGCAAGCGAATAATTTCACGAAAGAACAAATCAGCAACATTAACAAAGATCATCGCTTTTATGACATGGTATAAAGTGTGCCATTTTCGAGAATCTATCCACGACAACAAATATGCTATCCTCCCTTCTTTGTTCGAGGTAAACCTAAAACAAAGTCCATAGATATATCCTCCCAAGGAACACTAGGTACAGGCAAAGGCATATATAAACCATGAGGATTGAGTCGTGACTTAGCTTTTTGACATGTAGTGCAGCGAGCAACAAAACGCTCAACATCCCGTCTCATCTTTGGCCAAAAGAAATGTGTAGCTAGTATATCCTCGCCTTCTTCACGCCAAAGTGTCCCATTAGTCCTCCTCCATGCGCCTCCTGCAACAACAAAAGACGAACGGAGCTAGCTGGAATGCATAGCTTGTTAGAACGAAACAAATCCATCATTAATGACGAACTTGTTCCATGTTCTACCTTCTTTACAATTCTGCAATACATCTTTAAAATCAGCATCATGCACATATTGATCTTTGATGGTCTCCAAACCAAATATTTTGAAGTCAAGTTGTGAAAGCATAGTATAGCGACGAGACAATGCATCAAGAATAACATTTTCTTTACCCTTCTTGTGTTTAATGACATAAGGGAAAGTCTCAATGAATTCAACCCATTTAGCATGTCTACGATTCAGTTTAGCTTGACTTTTAATATGTTTCAAAGATTCATGATCGTAATGTATAACAAATTCTTTGGGCCATAAATAATGTTGCCATGTTTCTAAAGTCCTAACAAGAGCATATAATTCTTTATCATAAGTAGAATAATTCAGACTAGGCCCACTCAATTTTTCGAGAAAAGTATGCAACAGGTTTGCCATCTTGTAATAACACACCTCTAATCCAATTCCACTAGCATCACATTCAAGCTCAAAAGTCTTATTAAAATCGGGAAGTTGGAGTAAAGGAGCATGTGTCAACTTAGCTTTCAATACCGTGAAGGCTTCTTCCCATGCGGTACCCCAAACAAAAGGCACATCCTTCTTTGTAAGCTCGTTGAGAGGTGCAGCAATGGTGCTGAAATCTCTCACAAACGCCTATAGAAACCAGCGAGGCCAAGGAAACTCCTCACTTGTGTGACCGTTTTGGGCTGCGCCAACTCTCAATAGCTTCAATCTTGGCTTTATCAACTTCAATTCCTGTGGAGTAACAACATAGCCAAGAAAAGATACTCGGTCGGTGCAAAAGGTGCACTTCCCAAGGTTACCAAACAAGCGTGCATCACGTAGAGCATTAAAAACAACACGTAAATGTTCCAAATGTTCTTCCAAAGATTTGCTATAAATCAGTATATCATCAAAATAAACTACCACAAATCGTCCAATGAAAGCACGTAAAACTTCGTTCATTAATCTCATGAAAGTACTAGGTGCATTAGTTAACCCAAAAGGCATGACTAACCACTCATATAATCCAAACTTAGTTTTAAATGCTGTTTTCCATTCATCTCCCAATTTCATACGAATTTGATGGTATCCACTCATAAAATCAACTTTGGAGAATATTGTAGAGCCACTCAATTCATCAAGCATATCATCTAGCCTAGGAATAGGGTGGCGATAACGAATAGTAATATTATTGATGCCTCTACAATCAACACACATACGTGACGTACCATCCTTTTTCGGCACTAGAATAATAGGAACAGCACAAGGACTAAGGGATTCGCAGCGTATATAACCTTTGTCGAGCAGCTCCTGTACTTGACGCGCATAATCTCCTTCGTCTCCTCTGGATTGGTGCGGTATGGTGCACGGTTGGGTAATGATGCACCGAATTAAGTCAATTTGATGCTCAATCCCTCGAATAGGTGGTAATCCGGTGGCACGTCTTGTGGAAAGACATCGGCGAACTCCCGCAAAATGTTAGTGACAAAGGGGGCAAAGAGGAGGGCACGTCCTCGAATGAAAATAATGCCTCTTTGCACACAAAAGCATAGCAAATAGATTTACCAAAATCTAGCTCATCAATATCAGATTTGGTGGCAAGTAAACATGCACTTTTCAATTTAATTTCGAAGCAACAGTAGATGGTTTATTATTAGGCTTCATGTGTTGCTCAAATTCTTTTGCCACAATCTGATTTTCACTCTTATTTTCTCCTGTTTTGCTTTATTAGCTCTATTAATATCATCTTTCAAAATGGACTCGAGAGTCATAGGAAGCAAAGTAATATTTTTATCCTTATGAACAAGAGTATCTTGATTGTTTCTACCATGGTGTCAGAATTTTTATCAAATTGCCATGGTCTACCAAGTAACAAGGAACATGCTTGCATAGGTACCACATCACAATCAACATAATCAGCATATGTAGAGATACTAAAATGCACACACGAACAATCGTGTTACCTTCACCTTGCCGCTGTTGTTGAACCATTGGATGTAGTAAGGATGTGGATGTGGTCTTGTGGTGAGAGATAGCTTCTCCACCATCTCCATGCTAGCCAAGTTGTTGCAGCTCCCTCCATCTATGATGGCGCTTGAATAGAACGTTCCTTCACAACTCCTTTGTATGGAACAAATTATGCCTCTGATTTTGCTCAGCTTGTGTAACCTGCACACTCAAAACACGTTGAGCAACTAAACATTCATACTGTCAAAGATCTTGACAGCCATGTATTGTGTCTCATGATCGAATCATCTCCACCGTGTTCCTCATGTGTAATAAGAGCCAAAGTCTCCTCATCATAGTCACTAGCGGACTCATACCCACCATCCTCAGTGCAATCATCACACGTTGAGATTTGCATTCTCTGCAAAATGTCCTCTTCCCTTACAACGACGACAAATAATATCACTTGTGTGCCTGTTGGCGCCATGGAAGAAGCTAGCTCTGCAGGCCAGCAGTGTGCTCTTGGCGAGATAGTGGTGGTTGTGCACCTTTCTTGTATCACGGTTGGAGGTGGCACCAAAGGAGGTGATGGTGTAGTGGAAGTAGATGATGCACGTGGTGTCCATGATGAAGGTCGACTGCGAGAAAAGTTAGT
>JAHHZJ010001174.1:0-39054 GCA_021437245.1 Aegilops speltoides | reverse complement strand
GTTGGTCCACGGTCACGACGAAGCGATGCCATATAGGTCATAACCGACAGATTAACCAAGGTGGCACATTTTATTCCGGTAAAAACAACTTACACCACTCAGAGACTAGCCAGACTTTACCTTGCCCGTATCGTCTGCCTGCATGGAGTCCCTAAGACTATCATCTCCGATAGAGGCACATAGTTCGTCTCTACATTCTGGGATCACCTACAGCGACCTTTGGGAACCGTAGCCTTGATAGCCACATACCATCCCGGCTGATGGGCGGGCAGACGCGTAAACCAAATCCTAGAAGACATGCTAAGAGCCTGTGTCCTCACCTACGGGAACAGTTGGGAAGAAAGTTTGCCATATGCAGAGTTCGCATACAATAATAGGTATCAAGCCAGCTTGCAAATGGCACCCTTTGAAGCTCTATATGGGAGAAGATGTCGTACCCCGCTAAATTGGTGGAGGCGGAGACGACCATATCTTTGGCCCAGATATGCTCAAGGAGGCCGAGGAGAAAGTTAAGACAATTAGAGAACGCAAAACAGCTCAAAGTCGGCAAAAGAGTTATTACGACCGAAAGCATCGGGAAATTAGTTTTGAACCCGGAGAATTGGTATACCTGAGAGTTTCTCCTATGAAGGGTCTGCAACGATTCAAGATTAAGGGGAAACTAGCACCAAAATTCATCGGACCATTTCATATAGTGGCCCGACGAGGCAAGGTAGCCTACCAGCTGGACCTACCCGGAGACTTATCCGGTATCACTACAAGAAATATGTCAACTTATGACCTTTTGTCAGTGACCCTCGAAGAATTGGTCATAAATCTATGACCATTTTAGACCAATTGGTCAAAAGCTGTTCAGGGGGCTCCAAACCCTGAACCATTGCGATCATTTTGGTCGAAAAGGTCGTAATTTCCTTACAGAAATGGTCACAAAGCAAATAGTGCTAGTCCGCTGCCTTATTTCTAGTTGTTAACGACCAATATAGATGGTCATAGCCTTGTAAATTGTGGTGGGTTGGTATGACTAGGCGCCACCTCATCAGTTTGCCTATGTGTCATGTCCATGTGGCGGTTTTTGCCCTAGGTTGTGAAGCAACCTATATTTCTATCATTCCCAAAATTCCCAAAAAATCTCATAAATTCTTTGGGTCATATCTTTGTCAAATATGTAAAAACCTTCCTTGCCTAGTTCAAAAATAATTCAAAAATATTCATTTTCCTATTTTGTTCGGAAGTAACAGTTTGTGAAGGAAGTACCACTTTGGCATGTCCAAATTGTATCCATTTTCTCTGATGCTTTCCTATGCCCAAATAACCATCCTCCACCAAATGCCAGCTCAATCCATTCATTATTTTGAGCGAGCTTCAACATTCGTATTTATGTCCGTGTGGTGGTTTGCAAAACAAGTACCACCTAGGCTCCTCCTTTTGAGCTGAAAATTTGTGAAGCGGTCTTCTTAATGCTGATCATCCTCGGCCAAAACTCACGCCCATTATTCATGTACATTTCCGTACCACTAATCAAACACTTGGCTGCTAATTCATGTTTGAGCATCGATTGGTCTCCTCATGAGAATCTTATGTTGTAATTTTCTTCCTAGCACCAACACGGGAGTTCCCAACCCACTAGACATGCCTAGGCCGCAGAACACATGGCACAGCAGTCACTGTGGTGACCACCTTGGCCAGAGCATCTTGAGTTCTGGCAGCTCTAGAGTTGGGGCCCTCGGCCCGCCCAAACCTCGGCGTATCGCCACCAAACCATGTATTTATGATTAAATAGGTCCTTATGTAACTAGAAATGATTTTTGGAAAAATACATAGCAAACTATGAGGCGATTGCAGTTCAAATTTGACCGCTTCTTGAATCGGAAATTTGTCTTTTTCACGAGAGGTGGATCAAATTTTTTACACCAGACCATTTTGTCAATTGTGCATTAAATATGGCCTAGTATTTTATAAAAATGATTTGGTCAATTTTGCAACAATTATTTGGTAGTTCCTTCACAAAAACCTCCTTTCGGGCACTTCGAAAAATGGAAAATGGTTTTTTAGTCCAAAATGAAAACTTCCTTAGACAACATTGTTTGCTATTCCAATATGCACCCTTGTGCACAATATGAGATCATTTGAACAAACTATGCCATGAATGTGGCCATAAGATTGATCATTTGGCTTGAAAGCCATGAATCTTCACACTTGATAGCTCATTTAAGAACACTTTTTAAAATAATTACCGTATTACAAGTTTATTATTTTTCCTGGAAACTTGGTCACATATAATGACACAATCTGAAGGTTTTCCAATTTTTGATTTTTTGAATTTTTTATGCCGTTTTAATATCACGGTCAAAGCGGCGGGCTTGACCGTTCTAGCTAGTGGTTGAATCTTGGAATTTTTTGGTGTTTCTATGATTAAATAGATACTTATGTACCTAGAAATGATTTTTGGAAAAAATAAAGAAGCGAACTATGAAGGCAGCTGCAGTTCAAATTTGACCGCTTCCGGTGAATCGTGGAAATTTGTCTTTTTCACGAGAGGTGGATAAAACTTTTGCACCCAACCATTTTTCCAATTGTGCATTAAATATGTCCTAGTATTTTATAAAATTTATTTGGTACAATTTTGCAACAATTATTTGGGAGGTCCTTCACAAAAAACCTCCTTTTGGGCACTCGAAAAATGAAAAATGGTTTTTCGTCCAAAGAAAATGAAAACTTCCTTAAGGCAACATTGTTTGCCATTCAATATGCACCCTTGTGCACAATATGAGATCATTTGAACAAACTATGCCACGAATGTGCCATAAGATGATCATTTGGCTTGAAAGCCATGAATCTTCACACTTGATAGCTCATTTACGAGAACACTTTTTAAAATAATTACCGTATTACAAGTTTATTATTTTTTGCTGGAAACTTGGTCACATATAATGACACAATCTGAAGGTTTTCCAATTTTTGATTTTTTGAATTTTTATGCCCGTTTAATATCGATCAAAGCGGGGAATGACCGTTCTAGCTAGTGGTTGAATCTTGGAATTTTTTGGTGTTTCTCTGGTTAAATAGATACTTATGTACCTAGCAATGATTTTTGAAAAAATAAATAGCAAACTATGAGGCAGCTACAGTTCAAATTTGACCGCTTCTGAATCGGTGAAATTTGTCTTTTTCCGGAGGTGGATCAAAACTTTTTAACCCAACAATTTTCACTTAAAGCATATGTATTGAAAACATGAACTAGATCTACAAACTTGATTAATATGTTGGTCCAAATAAATATGAATATTTTTGTAATTAATAGAATTGTGGAATGAATAGAAGAAAAATCATAGATAAATTAATAACATATCATTCGTTCCCTTTTTGTAGCCAATGTGCTTTACTGTCAATCTTAGTTTGGATGCTATATAAATAGTAATGCACTTATCACCTGTCAATGTGCAGAATAATTCAGTTCAACAAGCTAAACTGAGATAGGTGATAGATATACTATTTATTTTAAGTTGTAAGGTGTGTGCCAAGTTTAGTTCACTTAGTTGTATTCCTCCGGTTAATTTTGCTTCCTTGCTTTCCTCTTGGCCTTACGACCTAACTATTTATACTATCTATAGGGCATGGACATTATAAGAACCTCCAAGCGATAGAAACCAAAACACACCATCTTCACAACATTCTTTTCCTTCTCTCAGCAAAATCACCGACATTCTCCCATTATACCATGGAGGCACGGAGGAAGACAACCATGTGTTGTTTGATTCTTTTCTGCCTTATGGCTACATGTAGTAAGTATAATTATCCATAGTATCAACATTGCAAAGTTTCATGTTGCGATGACATATCAACATTGTTGGACACATTCATTCATATTACTTCTCTAACCTTGTCTATTTATACATAGGTGAGGTTTCATCTACTGAAAACATGTGTTATCACAACCATTGGGATAAATGCCATCTGATCAAAATGGAATGTGTCGAGATAGTTGTGTGGAAGGCGGATGGGATGATGGACAATGCGGAACGGTTTAAAAGACTAATGGGTGCCAAGTGCGAATGCTACCCTAAGACTTGCGATCATTAGGGAGGCAACATCGACTTTCTTCTACAAGTTACTACTATTTATAAATTTACATCGGTTTTAATGATTGACGTCAAACATGTTGTAACACCAATCATGGTGAATACTATATCACCTTCTATTTATTTCTTTATTCCAGACCATTGTATTCAAAATTATGATGTTACACAATTATACCTAATTACTATTTGATGTATCCTTAAACTAAATAGATTTTTGAGTGCTTATTAGCAACATTTGATATTTCACTCGCATGCATCATCCTAGTAAGAAATCATGTGTTTATTTACTAGGTTTGGTAATCAATGTGAATAAATTAATGAGCCTTGATGAAAATTTATGATATACCTAAAAGTGTGGTAAAGAATCACACATAAGTTCCATCTTTTATCGAGATCAAAGTGGGATGAGACCTCAAATATATTGCTAAGAACACCTCATAGTTGTATCCTTAATATTAATGTACAATCATGCCCCATGCTGCTGAGAAAGCCCCATAAATGTTGCTAGAAATCACCTCGGTGTCTTTCATATTTATCTTGGACATGCATCATATTAAATCTCATTGATTCCCAAAAGATTCAATCTAATATAGATAAAATCATAGCATGAGCAAGATTCAATCCAACAAAAAGAAGCTCAAAATAAGAGGTGATACCTCATAGGTGTCTAGGGTCTTTGAATATATTGAGGTCACACCTATATAGTGCATGAACAACTTTGAATACCGTCCGTTGAATTACCTCCGTCCAACGACTGATAGGAGGCAAATCCAAGCATCCGCGTCCAATGGATTAACTAATTGGTTGCACCAGATTGTGCCACCTTGCATCTCTAGACATCTCTATCTTGCCAGTCGCATGAGGTGGTTATGTGGTCTGGCGTGAATGAATCGAAGTTGTAGTAGTATCATGTTGCTATGTGCTTCTCTAGAAATCTGTATCTTGCCAGTTCTAGTACTACCAATAGTTGGGTTGCCCGGCTCCTGTGCTTGCCTCTAACGCTCACGACCCATTCGGCTAAGAGTGTAAAGCTAGAACCACTGCGACTGCTCCGACATTTCAAATGTTTATTGACTCGGTGGAGAAAGCTGAAAACTAAGCGTCCTTATGGCGTAAATTACTCGGCAATGCGACAGGTGTGAAACAAAGGTTTGTTGGAGATCATCCACGAAAAATGAGGGCTTTTATTCAAATAGGCGAAGTGAATAGCGGCTTAAACCCGACCAGTTCTGAACACTTCACACCGGGGCTATTCACTAGTACCCACGTTAAGAACTTAAAGACTAAGTGAAAGCTATGAAACCAAAATAGTCGATTACCTCGTTTCATATGCATGGACCGCCTTTGGGAACCAAGACATCGGCTAAGAATTGAAACTGCTGAAACACCATTTGTATCATGTGCTTGCCTCTAAAGCCAATTCGGTCACACAAGAGTAAAAATATAGGGCAAATAAATATACGCTCATACATTTGGAACATAAAGCCACATTTATTACAAAACAACAAGCATGTCTTTACATCGTGCTAACTTTGTCATTCAGAGTATAATGTGTCCTTGGGACACCGCTCCTCGATGATCTGAGCTCCTCCATCACCCCAATCAAGTACTACTCCACGGTTTGATTCTTCCCTTGAGGGCCCAAGGCCATGGCGTCGCATCAACCGATAGTGTGTCGCCATGCATCGTCGCCCATTGGGCGCCCTCAGCGATTCACACGAGGCCGACCTCTCGCAGGCGGGCCGATGAACCGGCTGCTAAGCGGCTGCCGTGGGCGAGCTGGACGCGAGATCTTGTAGTGCTAGCTTGCCATCCGGAAAAGCTCCATGAGTAGCTCCATTTGGTTATTGAGCAGCTCACGGAGTGCGATGGTGCACGGAATAGATTCTAGAACGCCTTCTCCGTGGCATGGACCTCTTGAGCACCGAAGTAGCGACCGGTGAAGCACTCCTCGTGAGGTCCCAGAAAGCCTCTGCGATCGCCCGTGCTAGGGTGAGCTCGATGAACCTTGCGGCAAAAAATACACGATGGGAAAAAACGGCTTACCGGCAACGGTTTGCTTCACTTGCTGAAGCACTTCGCGGTCAGCCGGGCTGGAGTCGGACCTTAGCGTATGCCGGCTCGGGTTCTTGAGCTCCATGGTCGCCTTCTTCTTCTCCTCTTCACGAAAGGCGTTGCGATCAAGGTACATGCCTTTGGGGTGTCCTTGACCTCGGCGACCGGACCTGGTCCTTTCCTTGAGTTACCCTTTCTTTGGCTAGCTCCTCTTCGGCCGGGCGCAGCCTTTGCTGCTATGCCTCCGCCTTGAGCTCTACCAACTCAACCTTAAGAGCCTCAAGCTCATCACCGCGTCTATCAAAACCAAAGGCTCAGGTATTAGCATTATATCATAAAACAATCATAAAGTAAATTTGATAGCATGGTGCTTTTTAGCCTACCTTGAGCACCTTATCGTAGTTTTGTCACGGCAAGATGTCCTTGTGAAATGACTTAGTGGTGAGGCCACTGCACCTAGGTGGTAGCGAGCGGGGTTCGATGGAATCGAGAGGCATAAGTTTACCAGTTGGCCCCTCGCGATGTTGGAAAAAGCCTACATCCTGCTAATTGATATTGATGATGGTGATGATCTTGATTACAATGGTGTTATTTTGCTACCTCTCATCTCGAGAGCATCTACTTTGATCTTTTCTAATACTTGCTGTCTCCCCCCTTTGGGTGCGTTGCCCTCCTTATATAAGTTGAAGGGTGCCTTCATGTAGAGTCCTAGTAGGATTACTACTAGTTTCCTTTCTATTTCAAGCGGAGTCTAGTCCGGTCTTCTCAACAAGGTTAGTTGGCGGGTCGTGATCTTCTGGCTGGGTTTACGGTCTTGGCCTTCTCCATGAGCCGCCTCAAGCCTCTTGGTGGCTTTCTCTTGTGTACTGTGGGCCTTTAGTCCTTGTCTTCCAGTGCGACTGTTAAGCGGGTGACTCATTGGCCGCCAAGTGATGGGTCGAGTTACACCTCGGCCAGGTCAACCATGGGAATATCCCAACATTAGCCCTAGTTTAAATTGGATTTATCCATGTTAAACTTATCTTGAAAAATAACACAAGAACAAATTTGATAGGTTATCGTCGGGTTGAGGGTTCTTACGAACCAGCGTATATTCATCCTATAGTCCTTGTCATTTCCTTCTTTGAAGACACCCGACTTAGTCAATCTTTGTCGGTCGTGCAAATTTTCCACACATAGAAATTATTGAATTACTCCATATCGTGACATCATCTCAGCCACCTTGATCGTGTCCATGATCTCATAACTAATCTTTCTTAGCGAGATATGTCAAACTTTGCCAATGCAAAAATCCAAGAGCTTTATTCAATGGAATTGCTCTTGGGTCTGAATCTCTTTGTTACATCAATGGGACAGCTTTGAAATCAACTATATGGCGCTGGTTTCTTGCACAAAAATATTGGGAAAATAATCCATTTGAGTCGGCTTCCAATGCTCGGTTAGACAAAATATTTGACTTAAGATATCCTTATGATCTTGAGCGGCTTTGAATCGTTGGCTTGATAAAAAATTGGACTTAAGATATTAAATCGATGTTCAGTCGCTTGAGGATGTAGAGCTTGTCGAGTTGCGATCGTCGAAGTTGCGGGATTCTGATTGATGATGTCGTGTCATGATTATTCTTGACACTAGTTCATGTAATTTGTTGTCCTTGGTTTCTTAGGCCAAGTCCTTATAGAAAGGATCCTCCCAGGTTGGGTTTTCCCAGCCGGGTCAATCTAAATTTTCTTTCAACTCCAATATATGTATCATTGTAACCCTAAGCTTGGTTTATCACCTTGTGATGACTTGGTGCTTGCTTTTGTAATTATAGCTTCAAATAGCTGAGTCAGTTTTTGGGCCTTTCTATGAATAGCTTGCAGGAGATAAAATTTGTAAATTTCTCAACAAAGAATATGATACCGGTTTGCTCAAAACTGAGAACTTGAAGGTGTACCTCTTATATCCATATTACATGTAGCCCCCAAGTCTTAAGTGGGGAGCGTGGTGACAACTTAAGACTTGTTTCAATATAAATGTTGCAACTTTGGAGAAATCTGGGTTGTTCATCTTAGTCACCATTCATAAACTGAATGTTTTGCATTTTATAAGCGAGCAAGAGAGATGAGGGAAGGCGCCACTCAATCAGGCGATCAGCTCTATATTTATATCACGATTACATGGAGCCTTGAAGCCAGCGAACATACCTCCTCGTATCAATCTACAAGCGAGTATAATTAGGAAGATCGGAGGTAGGATATAGCTATACATGGTATGTACTTTAACATCCCCCATAATCAATGTGTCGGGACGGACGCATAGAATGTACCGAAAGTCCATGAATAGCTGGACGGTAGACCCTTTGTCATAATATCAAGCCAGTGCGAAGATGGCACATGAAGAACCCGAGTCGGACCGAGAGACACCTTTTTAGTGAACAAAATGTATTTCAATCTCGATGTGCTTCATCTGCGATGTTGAATCGGGTTGCAAGCCATGTAGACCAGCACGACATTGTCACAAAATACAAGAGTGGCGGTGTGGAGGCGATGAAGCTCATGAAGAAGTTGACAAAGCCAGAACATTCAGCCACAACATGAGCCCGCGGCACGATAGTAAACCGTTCTTTGGGCGAGAGATTGTAGCTGGCATTTGGAAGAGGACAAAGGATGTCACCGAGATATACACAATAACGAGGAAGTGGACCGGTAGTGTCGGGCAGCCAGCCCAATCAGCGTCCGAGTACGCGATGACACTACAAAAAAATACACTTCCATGATGATACTTGTTTTTCACAGTAGGTCACGTGTTCTTTCATGCATGTACATCTATGACGATTTTATGACAGAATCAAGAGAGTCATACATGTGCTGTCGTAGAAATGTTCCATGACATTACCAAAATTATGATAAGTCACGCGTCATAAAAGTGCTTTCGTGAAGGGTGATCGACACGTGGCATCCACCGTAACGAGTCGCGTTAAGCTATCGGGTTACGGTTGGGATCCGATAAGCCCTTAACAGCCAATGGGGATTTTCTGTGTAAAATTCTCATTCGGATAATGCATATGTCATCATTGGACAGATGTCATCCTACAAATGGACGGAAGGCGCTTATGGTATGTCAACATGTGGCACAGCAATATGGTGCCCATTAGGTAAAAAGCTGGGCCTAGCTAAAGGCCCGCCATATTTTTAGACACAAGTGGGCTAGCCCATTAACGTTGCGCCATGTTTTGGGTCAGTGAGGCCCATATCGATCAGGCCCGTTCATAGCATGTCGTGTTTTGGGCAAATTATGACCCATATTGTATCAGGCCTGTTAATAGGCCCTTTGTTCTTTTGGGCCCATTCTAAGCCAAGTTTGTATTTCCTTGTTAAATGCCCGTTTGCCCGATAATAGTTTGACAGCAGCCGTGGTGCATCTCACCGTTGTCGACCGGTTTAACTTTAGGCCATTTAACGGCCCATGACAGCTATTTCTTGTCGAACTAACTTTAGGCCATTAACGGCCCGTAGTCTTTAATGGATAAACTTCAGCCCAACTGGGCTATCGGCTGATAATGGCTGATATGATTGGGCCTAATTACAGCCTGTTGAATCCGGCTGCCTACCCCATCGATAATGGCCCTTGATCTTTGGGCCTATAACCCAATTTGTGATGAATAGCATGTGTATGTTATTTTTAGTGCTATACTCTTGTTTAAACTAGTGTAAATTAGACTTTACACTTAAATATAGCATACCAAATCTTTATAAAGAGTTTATGATGAGACAATGACAAAAAATTCATCCACCCAAGCTCGATCCGACCGTCCAAACTCCGGGAACCTTCCGATTAGTGCATCACTTTTGGATCTGTTTTCTCTTGAGCGAATCCGACCAATTCATCTTTTTATGAGCGGGATTTGGGACATCCTTTTGAAGGAAGTTTTGTATGGCGTGTTGTGTTTTGTTCCCAAACACGTCCTGCTAATTTTGAAGTCTTTTCCAATATGATCTTCACCATCACGCTGGTGTCAAACCAGCCCGTAACGTTGTTCTTGACTGATCTCGCTGACACGTTGTCACTTTATTGAGCAGCTCAATTTCTTTGGATCATCATCTCGGCAAGCCGAACAAGAGTTCGGCATCGAAGATAAATCATCACCAACATCGTTGCCCACGGATTACATGGAGCGGGCTGCAGCAGGCGGCATGGCCATCATAGCCTGCATTGGCCGGGCCGCACTATTCTTCTTCAAGCTGGTGTCCATCACGCCCGACCTACTTGACTCATCGGCGACATCGAGGCTTCGACATCACGGTCGGACCGGGCCTTCGCCATCTCTTCATCAACCTGGGACACTTCACGTCACTAGCCGACCAGCTCCGTCCGTTAAATGGGCGAGGCTTCTCGGCGAGCCAACCTTCCGCCAGCATTGCCATGCCGTTGTTTTATCGCCCATCGGCAATGATTGTCGGATCGAGTCCCAATTTTGGGAATCACCTTCCTGGATTGCTACAACAAATAAACCAGGTGCTATTAATCCTAGTATTTTTGTTTGTTTGGGTTCATTTTCCCAAGGAATTATTACTGGTTTGTCCATCATATGGACACAGGTCTATCAAATGGCCGCGCAAGCGATCGCATGGTGGTTGGTCGGTTTCATTACATAGTCCAAGCGCAAACGCCCATGCGAATTCGGACCCGACGCATCACGGATCCCATCGATTTTACGCCGACCATTACTCACTTTGCATAAATTATTTATTATGCAACAATTTTTTTAATTATCATTATTACTATTATCTCCGGTTTGCACTACTTTTTGTGCACAGGAAAATGATCCGGGGACTTCGGCGTCACTCTGCCGGTCTGCATTGACCATGCTATGTCACCACTTCGGCGTGTCGAGCTCACCGCACCGCCACCTCGGGACCGGCTTGGGGGATGGAACCTTGCCCCGCATCAAGCTCGGACCGTGTCATCAATACCGAACACATTAACCAGCTAAGTCGCTTTCATGCTCAAAGCTTTAATTTCTAACTTGTGTTTGGTTCGACCAAGCACTATACTTTTTTGGAAAAAAAATTCTTGTAAAAAATTTCCTTGTCCAAACTTTGTTTGTGACACATAAATTCAAATACCCAATTCATTTGGGGGCTTCCTTCATGAAGCTTTTCCTCTTGCATATGATTATACTTATGCGGCGTTCCTTGTTAGTGTATTGCATACAATATGCACCATATTGACTTAAGCGATTTGCAAGCTAGGTTGCCTCGCTCCTGTGTTCACCCTCGTTCCGACTGTTCGGCTAGGGAGTAAAGGGAGTACCTCTGCGATTGTCACGAGCGGGTCACTGGGCGGACCTCGGGTGGTGAAGCGAAAGCTAGCCCTCTTATAGTTTTCAATGATGGTGGCACACAGCGGAACTCATGAGTACAAAAAATCTATTGCACAAGTCTCATAATAATGAGCACCGAAGAAAGGTATCGATTGGGGTACTATTTTCTTGAATATGCTTCTTACACTTCGCGATAATATAGCATAAGTTCCACGACGCTTTATGCATTACACCTTATGGCCTGATTGCTGGTTATTGGAAACACCGTCGATATTCTCGACAGATGGAGTACATGACACTTTTAGGTCCTTGACCGAAGAGGGAGAAATCGACGATCGGTTAAGAGCATTTAAAGTTCGGTTGAACATAGATATGATATAAGTACTTGGTACATGCAATCATTCTTTTACCCAAGTCACTTGGGGGCTCTTAAATTTATATAAGCCGTTTTATGATAAGTGTTTTTCATCTTAGTCGTTTACAAGTTTTATTATTATTATTATTATCTATCACTCCTTTTTTTTAAACACGGCGTGTGGTAACTAGCAGGGGCCTAATTTCTCTCTCAAAGCGCTATAGTTTAGTTTGCTAAAGCGGCCTAATGAAGTACTCCGCCCTCGGGATAAGAGGTTGACCGTGGTGACCGCTTGAAGTCTTGAGATAGGATGTATCATGTTAAAAGCCTGCGAAGCACTTCTTTTGCTAAGGCCAATTTTTGGCACGCGAACACTTGATCTTGTTAGGACATCAAGTTTTTATTGGCGTTTTTGGTTTTCCAAGCTTATGGCACTTTTAAACTATTTGTGTGTTTTCAGCACAAGTCTCGCATGATTGCGCGGACACCTTTAAAGATTCGGCAAAAACATTCTCGAATATTGCTATATATGCATCTTTTGAGCTGTGTCTTGATCGATAGTTGGGTTGCCGGCTCGCGCTTGCCTCCCTACGTTCCGCTTTGTTCGGCTAGGTGTGCAAAGGAGAACCATGCGATTGTGCTTCCAGCTCACATGGTTAAGCACCTCGATGGAAAGCGAAAACTAAGCGTCACAATAAGTGTAAACTGGTCAGCGATCGATGATGGTGCTAAATGGCGGGCCATTCATAACAATGGCGAAGTGTTTCTACGCATTACTAGGGAAAGCGTATACGAATTTTACCCATGGCGCTATACAAAATCAAGCGCTGCTGCTACTTAATAGCAGTCTTGGCGTAAATAAACAGCGCTACAACTATGACTTTAGCGATGGCGTACTAGCGGCTTTGCTGCTACGTTTGAGCTGGTAGCACATGGCTAGCCCAACCTAGCGATGGCGATATAATGGCCCAGCGCTGCTTGCTAATCTCCTAGTTGCGTGTATTCCGAGCAGCTGTAGCTAACGTGCTTGATAGCGCCCTTCTGAGCGATGCTCTTTGGTGCCCACCGGTTCGTCTTCCCACGGCCACTTCATCCCCAAATCAACTCCACTATCGCCGCCTTGACCCAGTTCAACGCCCGGCCCGCCCCCAACCTCAGCGCCGCCGGGGCGCGCCCCGACCCTGACCTCACGCCGCCCAGACGCCGCCTCGCCCCCGACCATAGCGCCGCCCGGACCCGACCACGACCTCGACACGCCTGCCCCTCCCTCGTCGCGAGGCACCCGAGGTGGCTGCCTGCTCCTCCTCTCCCCTACCTCTGCCTAGGGTTTCTTCCTCCATCAAATTAGTTAGGGTGGAAACTAATCGGATCACGGATCTGCTCAAATGAGTTAGGGTTCATGTAAGGGTGAAGCGAATCAAATTTCTAAGATAAATCATAAAGCAGTAAAATTTGACCACATATTTCACTTTATAGTTGGATAATTGGAATATCATACCACTTTCCACCCCTATAGGTTCATCAAATTAGATGGTAATTAGGGCAGTAGTTCTTAGGTACTAATTAGTTAGTAAGAACTAGGTACTAATTAGGTACTAGAATATTTTTATTTTTAGTAAGAACTAGTTGAATTAATAGAACTAGTTAGTAAGAACTTGTTGCTATTTTTTTAGTTAAAGCAATTTTCCGCATTGGCGTGGGCGATGCCTATCCGCATCCTCGGTTCCGGCGTAGGCGGAGGGCGACTGGTTGACCAGATGGGCCATGTCGGGACTGGGTTCCTCGGGGTGGTCTTGGGAGGCGCTACCTACCGAGGCGTGGGTTGGTGAGGAGCCAGCACTGTTGACCGAACCTTCTTTGGTGGCGATCGCGTGGCGGTGGCGGTCGAGGCTCGAGGACTCCGCGGAGGTGGTGCGTCACCATGTCAGTGAGGAGGACGCGCATGCTCCATTTGTAGGCCGTCAAAGTATTCTTCTAGCTTCCTCACTTCATCAACATAAGCTTCCATCAATGGACTCTGGTAGTTCTTATTCACTTGGCGGACGACAAGCTGTGAGTCCCCCCTGACAATGAGCTTCTTGATCCCAAGGTCGGCTGCAATTCTGAGGCCGGCAAGCAGACCCTCATACTCTGCAGTATTGTTTGTTGCTTGCTCCTTGGGAAAGTGCATCTGGACTACGTACTTGAGGTGCTCTCGGTGGGTGCGATAAGCAGCACGCCCGGCAAGCATTGCGTGAGCACCATCAAAGTACATGAGCCACTCCTTGCTTGTCTCCTTGATGGGGATGCTCGCCTCTGGAATTTCTTCATCTGGGGTTGGCGTCCACTCTGCTATAAACTCTGCCAATGCTCTGCTTTGGATCGTTGCAGTGCTCTCAAACTTGAGGCCAAAGCAGCGAGTGATGCCCACTCAACAATTACTGTTGTTGCGGATTCTGCGGTATCCTCTTTGAAGCGGTGACAACCGTGATCTCGTGCACGGAAGTAATGGCGCAGCTTTCGAGGCCTTGAGAGGCGAAAAGCAACTTTGCACGCAGTACCTTGATCTAGCCCCTGGAGGTGCGACAAAATAAACTGGGTCTGCACCATTTCTTACGCACTTCCTTGCATGCTGCGCAGATTCATCTTTGTCGGGACCAGAGTTTGCGGAGAAGCCCCTTGTCGGTGGATCGCTTGCCGAGGTTGCAGGCTCATCATCTGCCTCCCTCTCTGCTACTAACGCAGCACTAACCACTTGATTGGTTGCCGCTAGATAAAGCAGCAACTTCAGTTGTGATTTAGGTGCGACAAGTATTGGAGTGGAGGACAGGTACCTTTTCAAGTCTTGCAGCGCAGCCTCCGCTTCCGGATTCCATTTCATTGGACCTGCCTTTTTCGTTATCTTGAAAAAGCGGCGCTCAACTGACTTAGAGATAAACCTCTTTGAGCAGCCGCATAACCGCAGTCTTCGCACATCCTTGGCCAGCGGTGCTTGATCTGCTCAATGGCCTTGATCTTGTCGGGGTTGGCCGATTCCCGGCTGAGACACAAAGAACCGAAGCTTGCGAATGGACTCCAAACACACTTCGGGGTTGAGCTTGAGGTTGATTTTGTAGATTAGCAAAAGTTTCTTCTAAATCTTGGATCAGGGTAGCCTTGTCCTTGCTTTTGACCACTATATCATCATGTAGGCTTCTACATTTCTATGTATCTGGGGCTCAGCGACATGCCTACCCTTGCAAGCGTTGAACCAGCATTCTTCAGCCGAAGGCATCCGTACAAAGCGATGCGTGCCACAAGGGTGATAAATCTGATTTCTCTTCATCCTCTTCTACCATGAAGATCGATGATAACTGGTATGCATCAAGAAATGAAAGCAAATCACATCCGGCCGTGGAGTCGACAATCTGGTCGATGCGCGGCGAAATGGATCCTTGGGACAAGCTTTATTGACATCGGTGAAGTCTATACACCTCCATTTCCCGGCCTTGCGCCTACAACTACAGATTGGCCAACCGTGGGATGGAGCACTCCTCGACAGGCCTGCTGCTTCCAATTTCGATCTCTTACGCAATGAACTCTTGGCGCTCCACGTTTTCTACGACTTTACGCCCAGCGGGCGGCGCGCGGGGACAAGCGGCTGGTGGTGCTCAATTACTCACAGGAACACGGGGATATTAGGCGGTTGCCACGCAAACGTGCGACATTCGCCGCGAGGAAGCGCGGCGCTTTCCTATTTGGGGTCAGCGTGGCGCGATGGTGAAGGTTCCACCGATGCGTCCTCCTTAGCGGACACCTTCTTGTTCTCGGCGAACTGCCGCCGTCTTCTTGCACTTGCGGTGGAGCTCGATGGTGCGTCCTCGGCGGTAGCGCGGCACTCAGAAGGTGTTCTGAGTGGCGTCGAGCTCTTGCGGACTTGGCCTTCTTCTTAGGAGCCGGCGGCAAGTGTGTTCGATCGGCTGCGACTCTGCTTCCCGGTAGATTTTGTCGGCCAGATAAGGGCATCCTTCTTGTCCGGGGCAGATGACACTTATCGGGCTGGCATTTTGAGCATGTTGTAGGCATAGTGACGGCTGCCATAAACTTGGCGGCGCCCGGGGCCAAGATCCCATTGTAAAACAGCGGAAAGTCGGCGGCGTCTGTGACCCCTCGGTCACGAAGTTCAGCTCGCCGCCAAATGTGACCGGCAGCGTGATCTTCCCCGCCGGCTTACTCCTTCCGGGTTGATTCCTTGGAATGTGCGGTTTCTTGAGCTTTGTCGGGGATGCAGTTTTACGGAGGACGCGGAGGATATCAGGTTCAAGCCGGCCCGCCGTCAATAACATCCGTGACCTTGAGGTTGCGGATAGTTAGCGAAACCAACATCGGCAAGCACCGACCGTCGTTGCACGATCGGTGATCCTCAATGTCGAAGATGATAGGCGTGGTGGACCATTTGGAGCTGCGTGACTCTCGGATGGCTCTGCTGCATTAACCTCCGCATCCACTGTTTGAGTTGGCGGTCGGTATCTTGAGAAGCACCACCGTCAGCGCACAGGACCTCTGTGGCTTTCGAAATTCTGCTCGTCGGACTCACCATCATCCATGTCTTCGTCTTCTTCATCGTCTTCATCCTTATCGCTGACCACAGAGGCCTATCTCCTTGCGCTGCTTGGCATACCCTTGGCGTCCTCCCGGCCAGGCGTTTTTGCCCAGCACAGCACCTTCACTGGGCCTTCTCCTTGTCGTGGCGCTCGTACTCAGCTTTCGCAGCTCAGCGCTGCTCAACTTCTTGCAACTCACGGAGATCGTGGCCCTTAGTGCGGTGGATCTTCTATATGCTTGCGAACCGTCTTGCTTGTTGGCGGCCGCCCGCACTGGAGTCTCCTTGCGAACCTCCATCCTTAACTTCCTTTGGGCCACCTCCGTTGCGGACTGCTCGACAGCTAGCACTTCCTTGCCCTTCCTATTACATTTGTTCCGCTTGGCCTTTCTTTGCGGGGCAGCATCCTCCTTGTCATATCTTCTTGTCCTGTATCCTCTCGGGAGTCTCCTCCCTCTTGGTAGCGTCTTGTCTGGCCGACCGAGGGCATAAAGCTCGGCGATGTCTCGATCTTGCACATCGCCATCTCCTCCCTCATCCCTACGGTTTACTTGCGTTACGATGGGCGCGGTAACCCGGCGGTGGGCGTCTGGGATGTTGTCTTTGCACTGCTGAACCTCTGGATGAACTTGCATGACGACTCTCCTTCCTTCAGGCGGCGGTGAAGATCCTCTCTTGGCCATGTGCCTTGTGGCCGCTGTAAAGCGCCGACAATGATGACACGGATCTGCCCAGAAGAAATGGAGTTGTCCGGCAAGTGCATGAGCCAGGATCGGCGTTGGGCGAGCACCGGTGGGAAGTAGTTGGCAAGGATCTTGTCGTCCGTCCCGACAGCCTGCACGCAATGGTGTAGATGCTGAGGAACTCGACGGATCGCGACTTGCCGTCGTACTTCTCTACAATGCGTCGGTTTGAAGTTCTTCTTCTGGGCCTTTGGACTTGCCGCGCTCATGGGTGAATCGAGGGCAACCTACCCGTGCGGCAAATCGCTGGTTCGCCCGGCAGCGCTATCGACGGAGGAGGGCCCAGCCAGCTGGTCAGTTGGCGCGCTTCTCTTGGCCTTTCGTCTGGTCGGCGTCTTCTTGTTGTCGTTCACGGAGAACTTGGCCTTTGGTCGCGGCGAGCTCGTGGATCCGGCGACCGCGGTGGAGCCCTTGTCGGGGTGGATCCTGTCGGCGATCTTAACCTTCTTGGCGGAGAGTGCATGGAAGTTGCACCTCCGTCGTTCTTGTCACCACCGGCTCGCGTTCGGCAATCTTGCCGCGGCAGCGAAGTGCTGGGTTGCCGCGCGGTGTCGTCGTTGGCGAAGCCGATGAGGCTTTGGATAGTGGCCCTCCATTCGTCGGTCTTGTCTGCCGTCGGAGGTAGTCTAGAAGCAGTTGTGCCCGTGCCAAGGCTTCCTTGGTGGTTGGTGGCAGCGGTGAGCGGTGCGAGGCGGGACATGCTCGGACCTCTAACCAAGTTAGAAGGAGCAGCACCCCGTCGGGCGCCCTTCTTGCTGGGGCAACATCTTGGCGTGCATGCTTTGGTCTTGAGCGTCCGCGAACCACCAGCTTGGTCTTGGGGTAGCGGGCGTATAGCCTTCTGACGCCGTGGCGCTGCTGTTCTCGCGCCTCTGAGACGCGGTGGACATATGGGCGCTGATGTCTGCGGCCTTGTCCTTGGACTTGCGGCGCTGTGGGCACCCTCGTCGATGTCCATTCTTCCGCCCGGTGTCTAATCCACCGTCCGCCTGCTCTAGAAGCGGTGGGCTCAGATGAGCGAGGTTATTGCCCCTAAGCCTTCTTCTTCGGCGGCATGTTGGCGTAGATGATGAAAACGATAAAATCTGGCGTGCGCCGCGCTAGATCGGGTTCACGAACGGCGCCCCTACTGGCGCGCCAAAGATGTCGAAGCGATCGCGGACACCTATGGGGACGAGCCTTCCGGTTCGGCGAGGGCAGAGATCGCCTGAAGCAGATCGAGCAGTACGAGCCGTTTACCCAGCCGGAGCTCTCCGGAGATAAAACTCCGCTGCTTGGTTGTATTGGGAGTTCTTGCTCGGGCGAGATGAGCTACAAGACGGGCGGGAATGTCTGGCGAATAGTCGACCCCTTCACGTTGCACATGGGCCTCCTTTTATATGCTCAAGGGTCACCGACAAGTGGCAGCGTAGGCTAGAGGTAAAATGGAAAAAGAATGGTTGGTACGGCTACTTCTCTGTAGCATTGTATCCTACCTAACTCGTGGCGGGGACAAGGGCATTGAATGCCGTCGGACTTCAACAAGCAGTGCAAAGCGACCGTTAGGAGCGCCCCGTTCGCCACAGTGCCTCTTCGTTATCGGCGCCGCTTACCCGCACGCTGGCTGCACAGCCCTCCGCCGCAGCGTGCCGGAAGGGTCAGGCGACACGTTGGCGGGCGTGCTGAAACCTGGAGTGTGAGCGACCGCTTCCGGCAAGCATCTTGCATGGCGCTATGTCGGGCCGGGGCTTGCCGCTCACGAGTCTTAAGGCCGTGGTGTGTCGCGACAAGTGTTTCTTGAGGTGCCATAGTTGGCCTTCCGGCAAGCTTCTCTCCGCGAGGTGCGGCGTCTCTTCGGCAAGCTCCTCTTGCTGGGGCCTTGTCTTCCTTGAGGTACTTTGTTCTTGGATGGCCTCCGGCAAGCTCCTCTTCGGGGTCTTGTATCTTCGAAGGGCCACGGAGGGTCTTGGCGGTGACTGGGCGGGCCTGCCCGGAGTGCTGCAAGCGCCCGTGCACAAGTTAGATACTAGGGTACCCCTACTCTAGTACAAACACTATTCCTTCAGTCTCTCCATATGAGGCTCACGTGCATTTGAAATGGAAGTAGGAACATTTAGGCGACCAATTAAACATGTCGGTTTACTAATATCGGCATAATATCATATTCGAATTTGTACAACTAAGTCCAAAACCTATTTTCACTTAAAGCATATGTATTGAAAACATGAACTAGATCTACAAACTTGATTAATATGTTGGTCCAAATAAATATGAATATTTTTGTAATTAATAGAATTGTGGAATGAATAGAAGAAAAATCATAGATAAATTAATAACATATCATTCGCTCCTTTTTGTAGCCAATGTGCTTTATCGTCAATCTTAGTTTGATGCTATATAAATAGTAATGCACTTATCACCTGTCAATGTGCAGAATAATTCAGTTCAACAAGCTAAACTGAGATAGGTGATAGATATACTATTTATTTTAAGTTGTAAGGTGTGTGCCAAGTTTAGTTCACTTAGTTGTATTCCTCCGGTTAATTTTGCTTCCTTGCTTTCCTCTTGGCCTTACGACCTAACTATTTATACTATCTATAGGGCATGGACATTATAAGAACCTCCAAACGATAGAAACCAAAACACACACCATCTTCACAACATTCTTTTCCTTCTCTCAGCAAAATCACCGACATTCTCCCATTATACCATGGAGGCCTGGAGGAAGACAACCATGTGTTGTTTGATTCTTTTCTGCCTTATGGCTACATGTAGTAAGTATAATTATCCATAGTATCAACATTTCGCCAAAGTTTCATGTTGTGCAATGACATATCAACATTGTTGGACACATTCATTCATATTACTTCTCCTAACCTTGTCTATTTATACATAGGTGAGGTTTCATCTACCGAAAACATGTGTTATCACAACCATTGGGATAAATGCCATCCTGATCAAAATGGAATGTGTCGAGATAGTTGTGTGGAAGACGGATGGGATGATGGACAATGCCGGAACCGGTTTAAAAGACTAATGGGTGCCAAGTGCGAATGCTACCCTAAGACTTGCGATCATTAGGGAGGCAACATGCGACTTTCTTCTACCAAGTTACTACTATTTATAAATTTACATCGGTTTTAATGATTGACGTCAAACATGTTGTAACACCAATCATGGTGAATACTATATCACCTTCTATTTATTTCTTTATTCCAGACCATTGTATTCAAAATTATGATGTTACACAATTATACCTAATTACTATTTGATGTATCCTTAAACTAAATAGATTTTTGAGTGCTTATTAGCAACATTTGATATTTCACTCGCATGCATCATCCTAGTAAGAAATCATGTGTTTATTTACTAGGTTTGGTAATCAATGTGAATAAATTAATGAGCCTTGATGAAAATTTATGATATACCCTAAAAGTGTGGTAAAGAATCACACATAAGTTCCATCTTTGTCGATCAAAGTGGGATGAGACCTCAAATATATTGCTAAGAACACCTCATAGTTGTATCCTTAATATTAATGTACTGATCATGCCCCATGCTGCTTCAGAAAGCCCCATAAATGTTGCTAGAAATCACCTCGGGTGTCTTTCATATTTATACTGGACATGCATCATATTAAATCTCATTGATTCCCAAAAGATTCAATCTAATATAGATAAAATCATAGCATGAGCAAGATTCAATCCAACAAAAAGAAGCTCAAAATAAGAGGTGATACCTCATAGATGTCTAGGATCTTTGAATATATTGAGGTGACACCCTATATAGTGCATGAACAACTTTGAATACCATCCGTTGAATTACCTCCATCCAACGACTGATAGGAGGCAAATCCAAGCATCCGCGTCCAATGGATTAACTAATTGGTTGCACCAGATTGTGCCACCTTGCATCTCTAGACATCTCTATCTTGCTAGTCGTATGAGGTGGTTATGTGGTCTGACAGGAATGAATCGAAGTTGTAGTAGTATGATGTTGCTATGTGCTTCTCTAGAAATCTGTATCTTGCCAGTTCTAGTAGTATCAATAGTTGGGTTGCCTGGCTCTTGTGCTTGCCTCTAACGCTCACGACCCATTCGGCTAAGAGTGTAAAGGTAGAACCACTGCGACTGCGCCGACATTTCAAATGTTTCAGCGGCTCGGTGGAGAAAGCTGAAAACTAACTGTCCTTGTAAGCGTAAATTACTCGGCAATGCGAAGACAGTGTGAAACAAAGGTTTGTTGGAGATCATCCACGAAAAATGAGGGGCTTTTATTCAAATAGGCCGAAGTGAATAGCGGCTTAAACCCCGACCAGTTGCTGAACACTTCACACATCGGGGGCTATTCACTAGTACCCACAGTTAAGAACTTAAAGACTAAGTGAAAGCTATGAAACCAAAATAGTCTGATTACCTCGTTTCATATGCATGGACCGCCTTTGGGAACCAAGACATCGGCTAAGGGTCGAAACTGCACCTGAAACACCATTTGTATCATGTGCTTGCCTCTAAAGCCAATTCGGTCACACAAGAGTAAAAATATAAGGGCAAATAAATATATACGCTCATACATTGGAACATAAAGCCACATTTATTACAAAACAACAAGCATGTCTTTACATCGTGCTAACTTTGTCATTCCGAAGTATAATGTGTCCTTGGGACACCGCTCCTCAGTGATCTGAGCTCCCTCCATCACCCCAATCAAGTACTACTCCACGGTTTGATTCTTCCCTTCAGGGGCCCAAGGCCATGAGCGTCGCATCAATATGCCGATAGTGTGTCGCCATGCAAGCGTACGCCCATTGGACGCCCTCCAGCGATTCACCTGAGGGCCGACCTCTCGCAGGCGGGCCAGTAGACCGAAGAAGCTGCTAGGCAGCGCTGCCGTGGGCCAGAGCTGGACGCAGAGATCTTGTAGTGCTAGCTTCGCCATCCGGAAAAGCTCCATGAGTAGCTCCATTTGGTTATTGAGCAGCTCTGGGTACGATGGTGCCTGGAATAGATTCTAGAACGCCTTCTCCGTGGCATGGACCTCTTGAGCACCGAAGTAGCGACCGGCGTCTGAAGCACTCCTCGTGAGGTCCCCGAAAGCCTCTGCGATCGCCGTACTAGGGTGAGCTCGATGAACCCCTTGCGGCAAAAAATACACTGATGGGAAAAAACGGCTTACCAGCAACGGTTTGCTTCACTTGCTGAAGCACTTCGCGGTCAGCCCGGGCCTGGGTCTGGACCTTAGCGTATGCCAGGCTCAGGTTCTTGAGCTCCATGGTCGCCTTCTTCTTCTCCTCTTCCCGAAAGGCGTTGCGATCAAGGTACATGCCTTTCAGGGTGTCCTTGACCTCGACGACCCGGACCTGGTCCTTTCCTTGAGTTACCCTTTCTTTGGCTAGCTCCTTCTCGGCCCGAGCGGCTGCAGCCTTTGCTGCTATGCCTCCCGCCGAGCTCTACTTAGCTCAACCTTAAGAGCCTCAAGCTCTGTCACCGCGTCTATCAAAACCAAAGGCTCAGGTATTAGCATTATATCATAAAACAATACGCAAAGTAAATTTGATAGCATGGTGCTTTTTTAGCCTACCTTGAGCCTGCTTATCGTAGTTTTGTCACGGCAAGATGTCCTTGTGAAATGACTTAGTGGTGAGGCCACTGCACCTAGGTGGTAGCTTGAACGGGGTTCGATGGAATCGAGAGACGCAAGTTTTACCCAGGTTCGGCCCCTCGCGATGTTGGAAAAAGCCTACATCCTGCTTAATTGATATTGATGATGGTGATGATCTTGATTACAATGGTGTTATTTTGCTACCTCTCATCTCGAGAGCATCTACTTTGATCTTTTCTAATACTTGCCTGTCTCCCCCCTTTGGGGTGCGTTGCCCCTCCTTATATAAGTTGAAGGGGTGCCTTCATGTAGAGTCCTAGTAGGATTACTACTAGTTTCCTTTCTATTTCAAGCCGGAGTCTAGTCCGGGTCTTCTCCTGGCAAGGTTCGTTGGCCGGGTCGTGATCTTCCTGGCTGGGTTTACCCAGTCTTGGCCTTCTCCATGAGCCGGCCTCAAGCCTCTTCGCGAGCTGGCTTTCTACTGTGTTGCACACTGGGCCTTTAGTCCTTGTCTTCCAGGTCGACCTGTTAAGCCAGGTGACTCATTGGCCGCCAAGTGATGGGTCAGGTTACACCTCCTGGCCAGGTCAAACCATGGGGAATATCCCCAACATTAGCCCTAGTTTAAATTGGATTTATCCATGTTAAACTTATCTTGAAAAATAACACAAGAACAAATTTGATAGGTTATGCGTCGGGTTGAGGGTTCTTCTGAACCAACGTATGTTCATCCTATAGTCCTTGTCATTTCCTTCTTTGAAGACACCCGACTTAGTCAATCTTTGTCAGGTCGTGCAAATTTTCCACACATAGAAATTATTGAATTACTCCATATCGTGACATCATCTCAGCCACCTTGATACGTGTCCATGATCTCATAACTAATCTTTCTTAGCAGATATGTCAAACTTTGCCAATGCAAAAATCCAAGAGCTTTATTCAATGGAATTGCTCTTGGCAAGTCTGGGTCTCTTTGTTACATCAATGGGACAGCTTTGAAATCAACTATATGACGCTGGTTTCTTGCACAAAAATATTGGGGGAAAATAATCCATTTGAGTCGGCTTCCAATGCTCTGGTTCGACAAAAATATTTGACTTAAGATATCCTTATGATACTGAGCCGGCTTTGAATACGTTGGCTTGATAAAAAAATTGGACTTAAGATATTCGTCTGATGTTCAGTCAGCTTGAGGATGTAGAGCTTGTCGAGTTGCGATCGTCGAAGTTGCCGAGTTACAGAGATTGATGATGTCGTGTCATGATTGTTGCTGACACTAGTTCATGTAATTTGTTGTCCTTGGTTTCTTAGGCCAAGTCCTTATAGAAAGGATCCTCCCAGGTTGGGTTTTCCCAGCCCGGGTCAATCTAAATTTTCTTTCAACTCCAATATATGTATCAACTGTAACCCTAAGCTTGAGTTTATCACCTTGTGATGACTTGGTGCTTGCTTTTGTAATTATAGCTTCAAATAGCTGAGTCAGTTTTTCGGGCCTTTCTATGAATAGCTTGCAGGAGATAAAATTTGTAAATTTCTCAACAAAGAATATGATACCCGGTTTGCTCAAAACTGAGAACTTGAAGGTGTACCTCCCTTATATCCATATTACATGTAGCCCCCAAGTCTTAAGTGGGGAACGTAGTGACAGCTTAAGACTTGTTTCAATATAAATGTTGCAACTTTGGAGAAATCTGGGTTGTTCATCTTAGTCACCATTCATAAACTGAATGTTTTGCATTTTATAAACGAGCAAGAGAGATGAGGGAAGACGCCACTCAATCGGGGCGATCAGCTCTATATTTATATCACGATTACATGGAGCCTTGGAAGCCAACGAACATACCTCCTCGTATCAATCTACAAGCGAGTATAATTAGGAAGATACGGAGGTAGGATATAGCTATACATGGTATGTACTTTAACATCCCCCCGCAATCAATGTGTCAGATGGACGGACGCATAGAATGTACCGAAAGTCCATGAATAGCTGGACGGTAGACCCTTTGTCATAATATCAAGAAACTGGTGCGAAGATGGCACATGAAGAACCCGAGTCAGACCGAGAGACACCTTTTCGTGAACAAAATGTATTTCAATCTCGATGTGCTTCATACGACGATGTTGAATCGGGTTGCAAGCCATGTAGACAGCACTGACATTGTCACAAAATACAAGAGTGGCAGTGTGGAGGGGGCGATGAAGCTCATGAAGAAGTTGACAAAGCCAAGAACATTCAGCCACAACATGAGCCACGGCACGATAGTCGGCTTCGTTACTGGAGCGAGAGATTGTAGCCTGGCATTTGGGGAGCAGGACAAAGGATGTCACCGAGATATACACAATAACCGGAAGTGGACCAGCGAGTATCAGGGCAGCCAGCCCAATCAGCGTCCGAGTACGCGATGACACTACAAAAAAATACACTTCCATGATGATACTTGTTTTTCACAGTAGGTCACGTGTTCTTTCATGCATGTACATCTATGACGATTTTATGACAGAATCAAGAGAGTCATACATGTGCTGTCGTAGAAATGTTCCATGACATTACCAAAATTATGATAAGTCACGCGTCATAAAAGTGCTTTCGTGAAGGGTGATCGACACGTGGCATCCACCGTAACGAGTCGCGTTAAGCTATCGGGTTCTGGTTGGGATCCGATAAGCCCTTAACAGCCTCGACCAATGGGGATTTTCTATGTGTAAAATTCTCATTCGTCGGATAATGCATGTGTCAGCTCATCGTTGGGACAGATGTCATCCCTACAATGGACGGAAGACGCTTATGGTATGTCAACATGTGGCACAGCCCAACAGTGGCCCATTTAAGGTAAAAAGGCTGGCCTAGCTAAAGGCCCGCCATATTTTTTTAGACACAAGTGGGCTAGCCCATTAACAGCCTGCCATGTTTTGGGTCAAATTGAGGCCCATATCAGATCAGGCCCGTTCATAGCATGTCGTGTTTTGGGCCAAATTATGACCCATATTGTATCAGGCCTGTTAATAGGCCACTGTTCTTTTGGGCCCATTCTAAGCCAAGTTTGTATTTCAGCCTGTTAAATGCCCGTTTACCAGTTTGGCCCGATAATAGTTTCGGCCTGTTAGCAGCCCGTGGTGCATCTCACACGTTGTCGACCCGGTTTAACTTTAGGCCATTTAACGGCCCATGCAGAAACTGGCTATTTCTTGTCCGAACTAACTTTAGGCCTGTTAACGGCCCGTAGTCTTTGTGGATAAACTTCAGCCCAACTGGGCTATCGGCCTGTTAATGGCTCGTGTAACAGTTGGGCCTAATTACAGCCCGTGTTGAATCCGGCCTGCTTACAACCCATCTGATAATGGCCCTTGATACTGTTGGGCCTATAACCCAATTTGTGATGAGTAATAGCATGTGTATGTTATTTTTAGTGCTATACTCTTGTTTAAACTAGTGTAAAATTAGACTTTACACTTAAATATAGCATACCAAATCTTTATAAAGAGTTTATGAGTGAACCCAATGACAAAAAATTCTGGCTCCGCCCCTGAGCTCGATCCGACCGTCCAAACTCCGGGAACCTTCCGATTAGTGCATCACTTTTCGGATCTGTTTTCTGCGCGAGAACGAATCCGACCCGAATTCATCTTTTTTATGAACGGGATTTCGGACATCCTTTTTGAAGGAAGTTTTGTATGGCGTATTGTGTTTTGTTCCCAAACACGTCCCGCTAATTTTGAAGTCTTTTCCAATATGATCTTCACCATCACGCTGGTGTCAAACCAGCCCGGTAACGTTGTTCTTCGGCTACCGATCTACGCTTAGACACGTTGTCACTTTATTGAGCCGAGCTCAATTTCTTTGGATCATCATCTCGGCAAGCCGAACAAGAGTTCGGCATCGCGAAGGATAAATCATCACCAACATCGTTGCCCCACGGATTACATGGAGCGGGCACACGGCATCGCCGCATGGTCACTTCATCAAGCCGGCATTGACCACGTCACGACCTGCATTGGCGGGCCGCACTATTGCTTCTTCAAGCTGGTGTCCATCACGCCGACCTACTTCGACTCATCGGCTGACATCGAGGCTTCGACATCACGGTCGGACCGGGGCCTTCGCCATCTCTTCATCAACCTACTCCGGACACTTCAGCGTCACTAGCCGACCAGCTCCGTCACGTTAGCTGGGCCGAGGCTTTGCCTCGGCGAGCCAACCTTCGCCAGCATTGCCATGCCGTTGTTTTATCGCCCATCAGGCAATGATTGTGCGGATCGAGTCCCAATTTTGGGAATCACCTTCCTTCGGATTGCTACAACAAATAAACCAGGTGCTATTAATCCTAGTATTTTTTGTTTGTTTGGGTTCATTTTTCCCAAGGAATTATTACTCTGGTTTGTCCATCATATGGACACAGGTCTATCAAATGGTGGCCGCATTAACGACAGTCGCATGGTGGTTCGGTCAGTTTCCGTACATAGTCCGGCAAACGCCGCATCCGGAGCTCGGACCGACCTGCGAATTCAGGCTTTGCCACGCCTTTATCGCATCACGCCGATGCCCTGCATCGACATTGACTTTGGCGCCAGGCCATATTTCTTTTATTACTCACTTTGCATAAATTATTTATTATGCAACAATTTTTTTAATTATCATTATTACTATTATCTCCGGTTTGCACTACTTTTTGTGCACAGGAAAATGATCCGGGGACTTCGGCGTCACTCTGTCGGTCTGCATTGACCGTGCTATGTCACCACTTCGGCGTGTCGAGCTCTCCGCACCGCCACCTCGGGACCGGCTTGGGGGATGGAACCTTGCCCCGCATCAAGCTCGGACCGTGTCATCAATACCGAACACATTAACCAGCTAAGTCGCTTTCATGCTCAAAGCTTTAATTTCTAACTTGTGTTTGGTTCGACCAAGCACTATACTTTTTGGAAAAAAAATTCTTGTATAAAATTTCCTTGTCCAAACTTTGTTTGTGACACATAAATTCAAATACCCAATTCATTTGGGGGCTTCCTTCATGAAGCTTTTCCTCTTGCATATGATTATACTTGTACGGCTTCGTTCCTTGTTCGTGTATTACGCCACAATATGCACCATATTGACTTAAGCGATTTGCAAGCTAGGTTGCCTCGCTCCTGTGTTCACCCCTACGTTCCCGACTGTTCGGCTAGGGAGTAAAGGGAGTACCTCTGCGATTGTCACGAACGGGTCACCCGAGCCGGACCTCAGACTGGGTGAAGCCGAAAGCTAGCCCTCTTATAGTTTTCAATGATGGTCGGCACACAACGGAACTCATGAGTACAAAAAATCTATTGCACAAGTCTCATAATAACAATGAGCACCGAAGAAAGGTATCGGTGGGGGTACTATTTTCTTCGAATATGCTTCTTACACTTCGCAGTAATATAGCATAAGTTCCTCGGCGCTTTATGCATTACAGCCTTATGGCCTGATTGCCTGGTTATTGGAAACACCGTCGATATTCTCGACAGATGGAGTACATGACACTTTTCGGTCCTTGACCGAAGAGGGAGAAGTCGACGGTCGGTTAAGACGCATTTAAAGTTCGGTTGAACATAGATATGATATAAGTACTTCGGTACATGCAATCATTCTTTTACCCAAGTCACTTGGGGGCTCTTAAATTTATATAAGCCGTTTTATGATAAGTGTTTTTCATCTTAGTCGTTACAAAGTTTTATTATTATTATTATTATCTATCACTCCTTTTTTCGACACGAGCGTGTGGTAACTAGCCGGGGAGCCTAATTTCTCTCTCAAAGCCGCTATAGTTTAGTTTGCTAAACTGGCCTAATGAGAAGTACTCCGCCCTCGGGATAAGAGGTCGAAGCCGTAGGCTGACCCGCTTGAAGTCTTGAGATAGGATGTATCATGTTAAAGCACGACAGAAGCACTTCTTTTGCTAAGGCCAATTTTCGGACTGGCACCGAACACTTGATCTTGTTCGGACATCAAGTTTTTATTGACGTTTTTTGGTTTTCCAAGCTTATGGCACTTTTAAACTATTTGTGTGTTTTCAGCACAAGTCTCGCAGTGCAACGCCGGACACCTTTAAAGATTCGGCAAAAACATTCTCGAATATTGCTATATATGCATCTTTTTCGAACTGTGTCTTCGGTCAATAGTTGGGTTGCCCGGCTCCTGCGCTTGCCTCCTACGTTCCGCTTTGTTCGGCTAGGTGTGCAAAGGGAGAACCACTGCGATTGTGCTTCCAGCTCACATGGTTAAGCACCTCAGTGGAGAAAGCCGAAAACTAACTGTCACAATAAGTGTAAACTGGTCAGCGATCTGATGATGGTGCTAAATGACGGGCCATTCATAACAATGGCCGAAGTGTTTACGCATTACTAGGGAAAAGCGTATACACAGAATTTTACCAGTAGCGCTATACAAAATCAAGCGCTGCTGCTACTTAGTAGCAGTGCGCGTAAATAAACCGCGCTACAACTATGACTTTAGCAGTAGCGCGTACTAGCGAAAAGCGCTGCTGCTACGTTTGAACTGGGCGCACATGGCTAGCCCAACCTAGCAGTAGCGCGTATAATGGCCCAGCGCTGCTGCTAATCTCCTTAGTTGCAGCGTGTATTCCAGAACGCGCTGTAGCTAACGTAGCAGTAGCGCCCTTTCTGGAACGTGCTACTGGTACTTCTGACTTAACCACCCGGTTCGTCCTTCCCCACGGCCACTTCATCCCCCAAATCAACTCCACTATCGCCGCCGCGCGCTCTCCCCACGCCGCCCCTGACCCCAGATTCAACGCCGGCCCCGCCCCCAACCTCAACGCCGCCCGGGACGCCGCCCCCGACCCTGACCTCAACGCCGCCCGGACGCCGCCCTCGCCCCCTCCCGACCGCAACGCCCCCGAGCCCGACCACGACCTCGACACCGCCTGCCCCTCCCTCGTCGCAGGCACCCGAGGTGAGCACGCCTGCTCCTCCCTCTCCCCTACCTCTGCCTAGGGTTTCTTCCTCCATCAAATTAGTTAGGGTGGAAACTAATCGGATGCGGATGCGGCTCAAATGAGTTAGGGTTCATGTAAGGGTGGAAACGAATCAAATTTCTAAGATAAATCATAAAACGAGTAAAATTTGACCACATATTTCACTTTATAGTTGGATAATTGGAATATCCGCTACCACTTTCCACCCCTATAGGTTCATCAAATTAGATGGTAATTAGGGCAGTAGTTCTTAGGTACTAATTAGTTAGTAAGAACTAGGTACTAATTAGGTACTAGAATATTTTTATTTTTAGTAAGAACTAGTTGAATTAATAGAACTAGTTAGTAAGAACTTGTTGCTATTTTTTTAGTTAAAGCAATTTTCCCGCATTGACGTGGACGATGCCTATCCCGCATCCTCGTCGTCGAGTAGGCGGAGGACGACACCTGGTTGACCAGATGGGCCATGTCCGGGACTGGGTTCCTCCGGGGTGGTACTGGGAGGCGCTACCTACCGGGGGGCGTAGGTTGGTGAGGAGCCAGCCTGTCGTTGACCCGAACCTTCTTTGGTGGCAGTCGCGTGGCCGGTGACGGTCCAGAGGCTCGAGGACTCCGCGGAGGTGGTGCGTCACCATGTCAGTGAGGAGGACGCGCATGCTCCATTTGTAGGCCGTCAAAGTATTCTTCTAGCTTCCTCACTTCATCAACATAAGCTTCCATCAATGGACTCTGGTAGTTCTTATTCACTTGGCGGACGACAAGCTGTGAGTCCCCCCTGACAATGAGCTTCTTGATCCCAAGGTCGGCTGCAATTCTGAGGCCGGCAAGCAGACCCTCATACTCTGCAGTATTGTTTGTTGCTTGCTCCTTGGGAAAGTGCATCTGGACTACGTACTTGAGGTGCTCTCCGGTGGGTGCGATAAGCAGCACGCCAGCACCGACGCCTTGCAGCGAAAAGGCACCATCAAAGTACATGAGCCACTCCTTGCTTGTCTCCTTGATGGGGATGCTCGCCTCTGGAATTTCTTCATCTGGGGTTGGCGTCCACTCTGCTATAAACTCTGCCAATGCTCTGCTTTGGATCGTTGCAGTGCTCTCAAACTTGAGGCCAAAGCTTGACAGTTCCAGTGCCCACTCAACAATTCTGCCTGTTGCTTCTGGATTCTGCAGTATCCTCTTCAGCGGAAAGCGAGTGACAACCGTGATCTCGTGTGCCTGGAAGTAATGGCGCAGCTTTCTCGAGGCCTTGAGAAGGCCGAAAAGCAACTTTTGCACACCAGAGTACCTTGATCTAGCCCCCTGGAGGAGGGTGCTGACAAAGTAAACTGGGTGCTGCACCATTTTCTTCTGCACTTCCTTGCATGCCTGCGCAGATTCATCTTTGTCAGGACCAGAGTTTGCCGGAGAAGCCCCCTGCTTGTCGGTGGATGCGCTTGCCGAGGTTGCAGGCTCATCATCTGCCTCCCTCTCTGCTACTAACGCAGCACTAACCACTTGATTGGTTGCCGCTAGATAAAGCAGCAACTTCAGTTGTGATTTAGGTGCGACAAGTATTGGAGTGGAGGACAGGTACCTTTTCAAGTCTTGCAGCGCAGCCTCCGCTTCCGGATTCCATTTCATTGGACCTGCCTTTTTCAGTATCTTGAAAAACGGCAGGGCGCGCTCAGCTGACTTAGAGATAAACCTGCTGAGAGCAGCCACGCAACCGGCAAGTCTTCGCACATCCTTGACGCGCTTCGGTGCTTCGATCTGCTCAATGGCCTTGATCTTGTCGGGGTTGGCTTCGATTCCCCGCTGAGACACAAAGAACCCGAGAAGCTTGCCAGAATGGACTCCAAACACACACTTCTCGGGGTTGAGCTTGAGGTTGATTTTGCGCAGATTCGCAAAAGTTTCTTCTAAATCTTGGATCAGGGTAGCCTTGTCCTTGCTTTTGACCACTATATCATCCATGTAGGCTTCTACATTTCTATGTATCTGGGGCTCAAAAGCGACATGTACTACCCTTGCAAACGTTGAACCAGCATTCTTCAGCCCGAAAGGCATCCGTACAAAACAGTACGTGCCACAAGGGGTGATAAATGCGGTTTTCTCTTCATCCTCTTCTACCATGAAGATCTGATGATAACCTGAGTATGCATCAAGAAATGAAAGCAAATCACATCCGGCCGTGGAGTCAACAATCTGGTCAATGCGCGGCAAGGGAAATGGATCCTTGGGACAAGCTTTATTGACATCAGTGAAGTCTATACAAAGCCTCCATTTCCGCTGGCCTTGCGCACAACTACAGATTGGCCAACCACGGGATGGAGCACTCCTCGACAAGGCCCGCTGCTTCCAATTTCCGATCTCTTACGCAATGAACTCTTGGCGCTCCACTGCTTGTTTTCTGACTTTCTGCTTGACGGGCCGCGCATGAGGACAAACGGCTAGGTGGTGCTCAATTACTTTCCTGGGAACACCGGGGATATTAGACGGTTGCCACGCAAACACGTCGACATTCGCCCGCAGGAAAGCAGCGAGCGCGCTTTCCTATTTGGGGTCAAGCGTGGCACTGATGGTGAAGGTTCCACCAGTGCCGTCCTCCTTGGCGGACACCTTCTTGTTCTCGGGCGGAGCTGCCATCGTCTTCTTGCACTTGCCGGTGGAGCTCGATGGTGCGTCCTCGACGGTAGCGCAGCACTCCGAAGAGGTGTGCTTGCTGGAGTGGGCGTCAGAGCTCTTGCCGGACTTGGCCTTCTTCTTCCGGGAGCTTCAGCGGCAAGTGTGTTGCGATCAGCTGCGGCTGCTGCTTCCCGGTAGATTTTGTCGGCGCAGATAAGGGCATCCTTCTTGTCGCCAGGGACAGAGATGACACTTATCGGGCCTGGCATTTTGAGCATGTTGTAGGCATAGTGACAGGCTGCCATAAACTTGGCGAGCGCCGGACGGCCAAGGATCCCATTGTAAGACAACGGAAAGTCGGCGACGTCAAATGTGACCCTCTCAGTCCTGAAGTTCAGCTCGCCGCCAAATGTGACCGGCAGCGTGATCTTCCCCTTCGGCTTACTCCTTCCCGGGTTGATTCCTTGGAATGTGCCGGTTTCTTCGAGCTCGCTGTCGGGGATCTGGAGTTTCTGGAGGACCGCGGAGGATATCAGGTTCAAGCCGGCCCCGCCGTCAACTAACATCTTCGTGACCTTGAGGTTGCGGATAGTTGGCGAAACCAACATCGGCAAGCACCCGACCGTCGTTACGCGATCAGGGTGATCCTCAATGTCGAAGATGATAGGCGTGGTGGACCATTTCAGAGGCTTGCGTGACTCTACGGATGGCTCTGCTGCATTAACCTCCCGCATCCACTGTTTGAGTTGGCGGTGCGAGGTATGCAGAGAAGCACCACCGTCAACGCACAGGACCTCTGTGGCTTTCTGAAATTCCTGCTCGTCGGACTCACCATCATCCATGTCTTCGTCTTCTTCATCGTCTTCATCCTTGTCGCGGCCACGGGGAGGCCTATCTCCTTGCCGCTGCTTGGCCTTGCCGCGGCGTCCTCCCCGGCCAGGGCGTTTTTTGCCAGCCCCACCAGCACCTTCCTGGGCCTTCTCCTTGTCGTGGCGCTCGTACTCAGCTTTCTGCAGCTCAACGAGCTGCTCAACTTTCTTGCAACTCTGGAGATCGTGGCCCTTGGTGCGGTGGATCTTGCAATATTGCTTGCCGGAGCCGTCTTGCTTGTTGGCGGCCGCCACAGGCTGGGTCTCCTTGCCGGAGCCTCCATCCTTAACTTCCTTTGGGCCACCTCCGTTGCCGGACTGCTCGACAGCTAGCACTTCCTTGCCCTTCCTTCTTCTGTTGTTCCACCGCCGGCCTTTCTTTGCCGGGGCAGCATCCTCACTGTCATATCTTACTGTCCCTGTATCCTCTCCGGGGAGTCTCCTCCCCTCTTCAGCGCGTGCGCATCTGTCGGCCAGGGCATAAAGCTCGGCGATGTCTCTGATCTTGCACATCGCCATCTCCTCCCTCATCCTACGGTTTCGCACGTTCTGATGGAACGCACTGATGACCCCGGCAGGGTGGACGTCTGGGATGTTGTGCTGCACACGGCTGAACCTCTGGATGAACTTGCGCAGCGACTCTCCTTCCTTCTGGGCGAGCAGGTGAAGATCACTCTCTTGGCCATGTGCCTTGTGGCCGCCTGTAAAGGCGCCGACAAACTGATGACACAGATCTGCCCAAGAAGAAATGGAGTTGTCCGGCAAGTGCATGAGCCAGGATCTGACGTTGGGCTTGAGCACCAGCGGGAAGTAGTTGGCAAGGATCTTGTCGTCCCGTCCCCCGGCAGCCTGCACCGCAATGGTGTAGATGCTGAGGAACTCCGACGGATGCGACTTGCCGTCGTACTTCTCTGGTACGTCCGGTTTGAAGTTCTTCTTGCTGGGCCACTGGACTTGCCGCAGCTCATGGGTGAATGCAGGGCAACCTACCGCGTACGGCAAGTCGCCTGGTTCGCCCGGCGCGCGCATGTCGACGGAGGGCCCAGCGCGCTGGTCAGATTGACGCCGCGCTTCTCTTCGGCGCTCGATGCGAGTACGAGCGTCTTCTTGTTGTCGTTCACGGAGAACTTGGCACTGGTCGCGACGAGCTCGTGGATCCGACGACACGGTGGAGCCGCTGTCGGGGTGGATCCTGCGAGTCAGCGATCTTGGCCTTCTTGGCGGAGAGTGCATGGAAGTTGCACCTCCGTCGTTCTTGTCACCACCGGCTCGCGTTCGGCAATCTTGCCGCGGCAGCGAAACGCTGGGTTGCCGCGCGGTGTCGTCGTTGGCGAAGCCGATGAGGCTTTGGATTGTGGCCCTCCATTCGTCGGTCTTGTCCGCCGTCGGAGGGTAGTCTAGAAGCAGTTGTGCCCGTGCCAAGGCTTCCGCAGGCGTGGTTGGTGGCAGCGGTGAACGGTGCGAGGAGCGGGACATGCTCGGACCTCTAACCAAGTTAGAAGGAGCAGCACCCCGTCCAGGCGACCGCACCTTGCTGGGGCCAGCATACTGGCGTGCATGCTGGTCTTGAACGTCACGCGAACCACCAGCTTGGTCTTGGGGTAGCGGGCGTATGGCACTGCGAACGCCGTGACGCTGCTGTTCTCGCGCCTCCTGAGATGGGCGCGGTGGACATATGGACGCTGATGTCTGCGCGGCCTTGTCCTTGGACTTGCAGCGCTGTGGGCACCCTCGTCGATGTCCATTCTTCCGCCGGTGTCTAATCCACCGTCCGCCTGCTCTAGAGGCGGTGGAAGCAACGCAGACGGGGTTGTTGCCCCCTAAGCCTTCTTCTTCGGCGGCATGTTGACGTAGATGATGAAGACGATAAAGGTCTGGCTCGTGCGCACGCTAGATCGGGTTCACACGAACTCGACGCCCCCTACCTGGCGCGCCAAAGATGTCGGGGGAAACTGATCCGCGGACACCTATGGGGACCGAGCCCCTTTCGGTTCGGCAGAGGGCAGAGATCGCACGAAGAGCAGATCGAAGCAGTACACACGAGCCGTTTACCCAGCTTCGGAGCTCTCCGGAGAGATAAAACTCCCACTGCTGCTTGGTTGTATTGGGAGTTCTTGCTCGGGAGCGAGATGAGCTACAAGACCGAGCGTGGGAATGTCCTGGCTTCGAATGAGTCGAACCCCTTCTACGTTGCACATGGGCCTCCTTTTATATGCTCAAGGGGTCACCGACAAGTGGCAACGTAGGCTAGAGGGGTAAAAATGGAAAAAGAATGCGGTTGGTACAGCTACTTCTACTGTAGCCACAGTGTATCCTACCTAACTCTGACGGCAGGGGACAAGGGCATTGAATGCCCGTCGGACTCGCTTAAACAGTGCAAAGAAGCGACCGTTAGGAGCGCCACCGTTCGCCACGAGTGCCTCTTCGTGTCAGCGCCGCTGGCCACCACGCACCGCTGGCTGCACAGCCCTCCGCCACGCGTGCCCGGAAGGGTCCCAGGGCGACACGTTGGCGGACGTGCTAGAGCCTGGGTGCGGGGCGACCGCTTCCCACGGCAAGCATCTTGCCGCGGGCGCTACCTTGTCGGGCCCGGGAGCTTGCCGCTCACCGAGTCTTGCCGGGACGCGTGGTGTGTCGCAGCAAGTGTTTCTTGAGGTGCCATAGTTGGCCTTCCCGGCAAGCTTCTCTCGCCGGGGTCGCGTCTCTTCCCGGCAAGCTCCTCTTGCTGGGGCCTTGTCTTCCCGCCTTGAGTACTTTGTTCTTGGATGGCCTCCCGGCAAGCTCCTCTTGCCGGGGTCTTGTCTTTCGAAGGGCCACGGAGGGTCTTGGCGGTGACCTGGCGGGCCCTGCCGCGGGGTGCTGCAACTGCCCGTGCACAAGTTCGGGATACTAGGGTACCCCTACTCTAGTACACCGACACTATTCCTTCAGGTCTCTCCATATGAGGCTCACGTGCATTTCGAAATGGAAGTAGGAACATTTAGTGAATTAATTAAACATGTCCCAGTTTTACTAATATCAGCATAATATCATATTCGAATTTGTACAACTAAGTTTGTTTAGCTCGATGGGTGGAACAGTGCTATTACGACACAAACCACGTAGGCTGATTGTGGTCAACATAAAATGGAGAAATCATAAGCATGATGTGTATAGTGTTGACGTGGCAGTGGGATGCCAGATCTGAACCTCCAAACCGCGCAAAGGGTAGTTAGCAACTGATGTTTTGTTTAAAATAATAACTAAGATTTGGTATGGACAAGAAAGTACAGTCAACATGTGACAAAGAAATGCAATTCTGTTTTCTCTATATATGTCGTGACATGCATTTGGAAACTCAAGTTGGACCTTTAGCTAGCCAACTAAATGTGTATGTTAACTAATATCAGGATCATATCACAATCATATCTAAACAACTAAGCTTTGGGATTACGACAATGCGATGACCGAGATCTGCCCAGAAGAAATGGAGTTGTCCGGCAAGTGCATGAGCCGGGATCGGCGTTGGGCTTGAGCACCGTGGAAGTAGTTGGCAAGGATCTTGTCGTCCGTCCCGGCAGCCTGCACGCAATGGTGTAGATCTTTGAGGAACTCCGACGGATCGACTTGCCGTCGTACTTCTCAATGCGTCCGGTTTGAAGTTCTTCTTCTGGGCCCTTGGACTTGCCGCAGCTCATGGGTGAATCGGGGCAACCTACAGCGTCTGACAAGTCGCTGGTTACGCCGCGCCTATGTCGACGGAGGCCCAGCGCTGGTCAGATTGGCGCTCGCGCTTCTCTTGGCGCTTCGTGCGTCTGGCGTCTTCTTGTTGTCGTTCACGGAGAACTTGGCCTGGTCGCGGCGAGCTCGTGGATCCGGCGACCGGTGGAGCGCGCTGTCGGGGTGGATCCTGCGAGTCGGCGATCTTAACCTTCTTGGCGGAGAGTGCATGGAAGTTGCACCTCCGTCGTTCTTATCCCACCGGCTCGCGTTCGGCAATCTTGCGCGGCAATGGCAGCTGGGTTGCAGCGGTGTAAATGCGTTAGCGAAGCCGATGAGGCTTTAGTTGTGGCCTCCATTACGTCGGTCTTGTCGCCGTCGGAGGTAGTCTAAGCGATTGTGCCGTGCCAAGGCTTCGCGGCGTGGTTGGTGGCAGCGGTGAGCGGTGCGAGGCGGGACATGCTCGGACCTCTAACCAAGTTAGAAGAGCAGCACCCGTCGGCGACCGCACCTTCTTTGAGGCCAACATCTTGGCGTGCATGCTGGTCTTGAGCGTCCGCGAACCACCAGCTTGGTCTTGGGGTAGCGGGCGTATAGCCTCTGACGCCGTGGCGCTGCTTGTTCTCGCGCCTCTGAGATGGGCGCGGTGGACATATGGGCGCTGATAGTCTGGCGGCCTTGTCCTTGGACTTGCGCGCTGTGGGCACCCTCGTCGATGTCCATTCTTCGCGGTGTCTAATCCACCGTCCGCCTGCTCTAGGCGGTGGAAGCGGAGCGGTTGTTGCCCCTAAGCCTTCTTCTTGGCGGCATGTTGGCGTAGATGATGAAAGGCGATAAAGGTCGCTCGTCGCCGCTAGATCGGGTTCCACGAACTTCGGCGCCCCTACAGCGCGCCAAAGATGTCGAAGCGATCGCGGACACCTATGGGGACCGAGCCTTCGGTTGGCGGGCGAGATCGCCGAAGAGCAGATCGAAGCGATACCTCGACCGTTTACCCAGCCGGAGCTCTCGGAAGATAAAACTCCACTTCTGCTTGGTTGTATTGGGAGTTCTTGCTCGAGGCGAGATGAGCTACAAGACGGCGTGGGAATGTCACGGCGAATGGTCGAACCCTTCTCGTTGCACATGGGCCTCCTTTTATATGCTCAAGGGGTCACCGACAAGTGGCAGCGTAGGCTAGAGGGTAAAAATGGAAAAAGAATCGGTTGGTACAGCTACTTCTCTTGTAGCCACGTGTATCCTACCTAACTCGTGGCGGGGACAAGGGCATTGAATGCCGTCGGACTCAACAAGCAGATGCAAAGCGACCGTTAGGGCGCCACCGTTCGCCACGAGTGCCTCTTCGTGTCGGCCGCTGCCTGCCCACCGTGGCTGCCGACCCTCCGCCCAGCGTGCCGGAAGGGTCCCGAGCGACACGTTGGCGGGCGTGCTAGAAACACAGGTGTGGCGACCGCTTCCCAGCAAGCATCTTGCATGGCGCTTCTATGTCGGGCCGGGGCTTGCCGCTCACGAGTCTTCTGGGGCGCGTGGTGTGTCGCAGCAAGTGTTTCTTGAGGTGCCATAGTTGGCCTTCCCGGCAAGCTTCTCTCGCCGGGGTCGCGTCTCTTCCCGGCAAGCTCCTCTTGCTGGGGCCTTGTCTTCCCGCCTTGAGTACTTTGTTCTTGGATGGCCTCCCGGCAAGCTCCTCTTGCCGGGGTCTTGTCTTTCGAAGGGCCACGGAGGGTCTTGGCGGTGACCTGGCGGGCCCTGCCGCGGGGTGCTGCAACTGCCCGTGCACAAGTTCGGGATACTAGGGTACCCCTACTCTAGTACACCGACACTATTCCTTCAGGTCTCTCCATATGAGGCTCACGTGCATTTCGAAATGGAAGTAGGAACATTTAGCTGACCAATTAAACATGTCCCAGTTTTACTAATATCAGCATAATATCATATTCGAATTTGTACAACTAAGTTTGTTTAGCTCGATGGGTGGAACAGTGCTATTACGACACAAACCACGTAGGCTGATTGTGGTCAACATAAAATGGAGAAATCATAAGCATGATGTGTATAGTGTTGGCGTGGCGGTGGGATGCGATCTGAACCTCAAACCGGCATAAAGGGTAGTTAGCAAGCGATGTTTTGTTTAAAATAATAACTAAGATTTGGTATGGACAAGAAAGTACAGTCAACATGTGACAAAGAAATGCAATTCTGTTTTCTCTATATATGTCGTGACATGCATTTGGAAACTCAAGTTGGACCTTTA